>UESW01004774.1:600315-694725 GCA_900491605.1 Calamus simplicifolius
AACTTATCAGAGGTTGATGAACAAAGTTTTCAAAGATTAGCTAGGCCAAAATATGGAGGTTTACGTAGATGACATGCTAACGAAGAGCACCCATGCCTCGATCACATTTTGATCGAGAGGAGACCTTCAACAATCTCCGCCGTTACAAAGTTAAGCTGAGCCCAAAAAAGTGTGCTTTTGGGGTCACGATGAAAATTTTTTGGGCTTTATGGTGACTCAGCAAGGAATTGAGGCACACCCAGAGAAGATCAAAGCCATCCTCGATATGAGGCCGCCGGCCAACAAGAAGAATGTGCAGCGGCTCATCGGGAGAGTGGCAGCCCTAAGCCAATTTCTCTCTAAGTCGGCTGAAAGGCGCTTGCCCTTCTTCAAGGCCCTACGCAAAGTGAATGGGTTCGAGTGGATGAAAGATTGCCAAAAAGCTTTCGAAAGATTGAAGGTGTTTCTATCTACCCGCCACTCCTGTCGAAGCCAAGGGATAGGAAGAGTCTTTTCCTTTACCTTGCTACCTCCTCAAGTCTGTCAGCTCTGTCCTGGTGCGCCTTGACTTCGACGGAACCCAGAAGCCTGTCTACTTTGTAAGCAAGATGTTTCATGATGCTGAGGTCAGGTACTTCAGGACAAAAGATCATCTTCTCTCTAATCATTTTCGCTCAGCGTCTTCGACCATACTTCCAGGCTCACCCCATTGTAGTGCTACGGACCAACCCCTCAAAGCCATACTGGCCTATCTTGACACCTTGGGCTGGCTTGTCAAATGGACAATCAAGTTGGGAGAGTTTGATCTCTCATTTTAGACAAGGCTAGCTCTAAAGTCCCAAGTCTTGACCGATTTTCTGATCGAATACATCTGGACTGAGGAGCAAGCAAAGGAGTCTTCCCTGGTGCAACCTGACATCGATCTCGACAACATGGGAGACTTTTAGATCCTCCACATGGATAGCACCTCAAATTCCTAAGGAAGCGGCATTGGCCTCATCCTTGAAGATCCAAAGGGTGAAAAGGTAGAGTACGCTCTCGGCTCCTCTTCAAAGCTACGAATAACCAGGCTGAGTATGAAGCCCTACTAGCCAGAGTAAGGCTCGCCCAGGAGCTTAGGGTGAAGCATCTAGAGCCTTCACCAATTCTCAACTCGTCTGCAGACAAATCAACGAGAGTACGAGGCATGGGACCCCACCATGGCGTAGTACCTGGATAAGGTTTGGCTCCTAATCTCTTCACTAGCCTATTTAGCATCAACTACATTTCTCGGAGTGAGAACGCCAAGGCCAACACCCTTTTCCGCCTAGCCACCTTGGCTGGTAGCGTCATGGGGAACACTTACATCGAGCACCTAGAGAGGCCTAGTATCGAGGACAAAGAGGATGTTCTTCCATTTCCCAGGAGCCGACTTGTATGGACACCTACATTCGCTACCTCATGAATGGCACCCTCCCAACCAATCATGGGAAGGCCAAGCTGCTCAATTGGAGAGCTTCCAAGTTTACCCTCCTAAATGGGCACCTATAAGAAATCATTTTCCTAACCCTTCTCAAATGCGTTGGACCGACCAATGCTGACTACATCCTTAGAGAAATTCATGAAGGCATCTGTGGAGACCATCTGGGGGAAGATCATTAGCTCAGAAGGTCCTTCGCCAAGGCTACTATTGGCCTACCATGAGGGAGGATGCCACCAAGTTGGTTTAGAAATGCGATGCCTGCCAACAACATGCACATATTCAACGGCAGCCATCCACTTCATTGAGTCTGCTCTTGCCCCATGGCCCTTCGCTCAATGGGAATGGACATCCTCAGACCGTTTCCCTCAGCTTCAGGCCAGCAAAGGTTTTTACTCATCGCCATCGACCACTTCACAAAGATTTTATTGATGAGGTGCACAACCGAGCATGACTCCGGATGGCTACATTTTACCAGCGAGCAGCCAAGTACTATAATACTTGGGTACATCCTAAGACATTTCGCCCAGAAGATCTAGTCCTCAGGAAGGCTGAAGTGTCCAAGCCAATGAAAAGGGGCTAGCTATCCCCAAACTGGAGGGTCCTTACCACGTCGCTGAGGTACTCTACTGAGTAGCATACCGGATCAAAGAACTCGATGAACGGCTCATCCCATGCACTTGGAAAGTGGATAACCTCCATCAGTACTATCAATGATATACCCCCTCCACTATTGATAATAAAGAATTTTTCAAATACCATACATGGCTCATCCCCAAAGCTGAGGACTTGCTGACTAAAGAAGCTCGATGGCATCGCAGCTAATGGAACACCACTTAGTCCAGCTTGAAGATGCCCTCGAGTTGATTCAAGTCCCTAATAGTCTCGTACCTGCTCGAGTCTCCTTCGGACTAGCATACAAACCCCCAAGGTGGTTCTAAAGGAGCTCGATGGCATTACGGCTAATGAAACACCACTTGGTCCGGCTTGGAGACATTTTTAAGTCAGTTCAAGTCCGTAATAGCCCCGTACCCACTCGAGTCGCCCCTCAAGCCGGCATACAAACCCTCGAGGTGGTTCTAAAGGAGCTCGATGGCATCACGGCTAACGGGACACCACTCGATCCAGCTTGAAGATGCTTTTGAGTCAGTTCAAGTCCCTAACAACCCCGTACCCGCTCGAGTCGCCCCTCGGGCTGGCATACAAACCCCCAAGGTGGTTCTAAAGGAGCTTGGTGGTATCGCGGCTAATGGAACACCACTCGGTCCGACTTGAAGATGCCCCTGAGTCGGTTCAAGTTCCTAACAGCCCCGAACCCGCTCGAGTCATCCTTTAGGCCAGCATACAACCTTCGAGGTGGTTCTAAAGGAGCTCGGTAGCATCGTGGCTAATGAGACACCACTCGGTCCAGTTTGAAGATGCCTCCGAGTTGGTTCAAGTTTCTAATAGCCCCGTACCTGCTCGAGTCATCCTCGGGCCAGCATACAAACCTTCGAGATGGTTTTAAAGGAACTCGATGGCATCACAACTAACAGAACACCACTCGGTCTGGCTTGGAGATGCCTATGAGTCGGTTCAAGTCCCTAACAGTCTTGTACCCGCTCGAGTCATCCCTCGAGCCAGTATACAAACCCTCGAGGTAGTCCTAGAAGAACCTTAGAACACACTCAGGTGTTCCTCGATCGGCACCGATGTCCTGCATCCATCCCATTGGGCAGCTAAGGGACAAGGGTATAGGTCAGCGGCTTAAGTTTGTGCAGTCCCTGGGTAGATCGTGGTATGAATTGTGACCGTATCCTCCCGAGCCTAAGTATTGGAACTAACACGACACCACAAGCACACAGAAAACATGAAATACAAGGGTAGACTTTTGAGGAAAAAATTTCCTTTTTATTAATACTCAAGATGATTACAAGATCCGACTCGAAGTCGGTTACAAGAAAAAGGGAAAAGAATACAAAGGAGCAGGAAAAAGAAAAACAAAGGCCTAAAGGTCTAAGTTCTTTGGATCCTGATCCCCTGTTGGTCTCATCCCCGTTGGCCTCTCCGTCATCCAAATCCCCAGGTTGGATGGCTTCGAGGTCAAAATCACTGATCCCAAAGACTTCAGCAACCTTCGCTTTGCAATGACCGAAGCCTTGGGCATAAGCGTCGAGACTGGCTTTGGCCATTTCTTACTCAAAATTGGGCGAACTTCGAAATTCCATGACGGTTCCCTGAGCTCAGACTTCGGGCTCCCTAACTCGTGTCTCGGCCTCCTTTGCTTGGGTTTCAGCTTCCCAGGCCCGGCTCTCGGCCTCCTCGGCTCGGGCCTCGGCGTCCCAGACTCAGGCTGCGGCTTTGACCCTCCTCTGTTCGGCCTCTTGCGCTGCCTCCTCAGCTCCGATAGCTGTCCCCTCAGCAGCACAGGCATCGGCTGATGCTGCGTCAGCCCGACTCTTAGCATCCTTGAGCTGTGTCAGCTCAGCGACCATGCTTTCGGCCAACTCCAAGGTCACTAAGATCACCATCAGTTTGACCTTGGCCATGAAGGCCCAGTTGAGCTCGATCGCCGCTTTGCTCTCCACCTCCCTGAATCTGACCCTCCATTCATCCCGGTCGACCTCCATCGAGAGGAGTTTGCCGCCCAGGTCATTCTCCTAAGCCGTGGCCTCTTCAAGCTTCCAGTTGTACTTCTCAACCATTTCCTTGCATTGCCCTCGGTATTTGTCCACTCTCTCCTGAGAACGTGAGGCCGAGTCGCACATTCGGATCATGGAGTCCCTGAGGGCAAGGACCTCGTTGGCCATTTGCATGGGTCAACCAGTCAGCGATAGTTCAAATCAGATGAATACAAACAAGGACTCGGACTGAGGTTACTTGAAGCACTGACACATAGGCCGAGTCAAGAAGCCTGACGGTGGGCTCCCGGCGTAGCTGTGCGTGGAAGTGCAGCAAGTGCACCCTCTTTAGTAGGCGCTCCGCCTGCCTTGCATCCTCCATTGCCAAGAATCTTGGCGGTAGCTGTGGCGGCTGGCTAGGGACTTTCCTAACCACCTGTCGGATGCCTCCTGGCCAGACGATAAAGGCGAGTCCTTCGGCTCCGCCTCACCTCCATCGGTCAGTTCTGCCTCATCCTCGTTCGCCGCCGCTGTGGTCTCCCTCTCTTCGGCCTCCCGAGTGACCTCTCCCCTCTTTGGTTCAGAAGAAGATGGACGACCACCTCCGGCTCCTGGCTCACCCACCTCGGTCAGGTCGTGGGGAATGGAGTTCCATTCTCGGGATCCAAGTCAATGATCACCGGCTTAGGAGCGGCTGGAGATCCTCTGCCAGCACCTTCTGCCGGGGCCGGCTTACCCCCCTCCTCCGCTCCCACTTTGGCCGCCATAGGAATGCCTTCATGGGCCAGTACCCCAGCCGGGGTGCTCTCCCCCAGCTCCTCCCTAGGGGATGCCTCTGTTGGGGCCGTCTCTACGGGGACTTCAGGGGCCTGGGTCTGCTCGCCCTAGGCCTTCCGTCAGGCCCTCTTCGTCGGCCTTACCTCCTTGCGGCCTCTTGCCTCTTCTTTCGCATGGCCACCTTCAACTTTTCGATGGGTACCTTCATCGCTGCATAAGAATCCGATAGTTAAAAAAAAAATCAAATCAAAATATCACAGAATGAGAGGGATAGGATTTCGCGCTCACCAACCGCCGGGGCCAGCTCAGCCTCGTAAAGGTTCTCCTAGCCAGCAACTCCTTGTAGGAGGGGATTTCTGAGGCCATCAGGCAATCGTTGAGTTCCCGGTCCCCCTCGTTCGCAGCAGAATTCTTATTGGGGCTAACATCAGGCTCTCTCCAATCTAACCTCACTCCCTCCATATGGCAAACAAAAAATGGGTTTTCCATCCCTTGACTTTGGAAGGAAGGTGCAGAGGCAGGGTTTGACCTGGCCTGGAAGTGAAGAT
This sequence comes from Calamus simplicifolius, assembly GCA_900491605.1. NCBI lineage: Eukaryota > Viridiplantae > Streptophyta > Magnoliopsida > Arecales > Arecaceae > Calamus > Calamus simplicifolius. The sequence continues at coordinate 605,679 of UESW01004774.1, forward strand.
CCACCATCCTTCTTCACCATGGTGGCAGAGATTATAGAGGGCCCAGAACAAGAAAATCCTAGCTTTTGAGCCATGGAAGAAATAGAGGACGACGAAGGCACAGATGATCCAAATCGAGTTCGGAGTCAATTGTGTTGGAACTAACCCGTACCTATCTAATAGGTTCAAAATGAAGGGGTGAAAGGGGAGATGAAGCCCACACCTAAAGAACTCCTCGTACAGAGCTATCCGACTGACCAAATTGGTTAGAGGTTAGGATGTCCTTGGGTCTAGGTGCAGACAGACAGATAAAACTGGGAACCCTATACCTGCCCCTGAGGTCTTCCACTTCCTCAGGGGTCATGGTGGAAGCCACCCCCCCTCCAGTCCTGCCAAATCGGAGCTAGCTACTGAAGGAGGGGCTAGACAGGCTAGAGAAGTCGGGGCTACTCTCGCTGGAGCTTCCTTGGAAGGGGGTGCCCTAGGGGAGAAGCTTGGGGCATTGGCCGGACTTCTACCGCCGAACGGTCGCGGATGGTGACACCCCCAACTGGCCGGTGCCTTTGGTGAGCTAGGGAGATCTCCTCCTCCTCTCCCAAGGATCAAGGAGGACTCACGATAGGTCTCTTACCCTCCCTAATGGCCCTCCTAATAGCACGACGATCCATGAAATCTAGGCAAGGAGGCAAGAGAAGACTGACCTGACATCGGGGGAAAGAGAGTGAAAGCTTCGGACTCCAAAGTTTTGGGGTTCAAGAGGAAGAAGACAACAAAGAGAACGATGATAGCATAAAGGTTGCCCTCGGACAGAAAGGGCATTTTTATATGAACTTTTCAAATTGCCTCGCCTAAGGTAGTGCCATGTGGCCTTCTACAATCGCACGCATGCCCTCCAGCTGCCGACAATCCCATCTGTGCCCGAGATACGGCGCCTTGTTCCCGCCCAGGGAGCGGGATTTTTGCCAATGATAAGATGCAAGGAGCGATGGAGTAATGATGGCGCCTTCTTTTTCCATTACCCGAGAGATATTCTCTTGATGCACCCAATGCTGACATGATCTTCTATGCCTTTACTTGATTATGAAAGAATTTCGAGGCGACATGGCCTTGGGAGGACGCGCCGCAACTTCGACGATTGAAGGCGCATGAAAGCCAGCGATTATTACAAATCTTTGCGCTCCTCTCACCCAGGGGTCAACGGACGCGTGTCCCCTCGATCTCGGGAGAGGGAGGGCATCTGATGTGGCCGATGGTGCCACATTGGCATTCACCGCAAAGTCGACTAACGGCATGGACAAAGGTAGCCGACCCCGCCTTTCCAAGGTAGCCCCGCTTTCCAGCGGAGTCCCATGTCTCCAAGTCAGCTCCAGTGGCCTCGACTTCTCCAAGTCGGCCCCTGGCGGCCCTGGCTTCTCCAAGTCAGCCCCTGGTGGCCCTGGCTTCTCTAAGTCGGCCCTAGCGGCCCCGACTTCTCCAAGTTGGCCCCTAGCGTCCTCGACTTCTCTAAGTCGGCACCTGGGGCCTCGGCTTCTTCAAGTCAGCCCCAGCGGCCCCGACATCTCCAAGTTGGCCCCAGCGACCCCAACTTCTCCAAGTCGGCCCCTAGCGGCCCTGACTTCTTCAAGTCAGCTCCAGCGGCCCCGATGTCTCTAAGTCAGCTTCGGCGATCCCGACTTCTCTAAGTCGGCCCCTGGCAGTCCCGACCTCTCCATGGCAGCCTTCAGCCATCTCAAACTCACCTATCGCCTGACCTATGCTGCCTGACACAACCAGGCTCACCTACCACCTGACACAATCAGGCCCACCTACCGTCTGGGCTTCATCATCTGACATGATCAGGCCCACCTACCATCTGATCCGCATAGTTGATAGGACCAAGCCCATCAACTGCCAAACCCATGCATCCGATAGGACCAAGCTAGGGCTAAAAATGGATCGGATAAACTCCGACCGTATCCGTATTCATATTTGAATTTTATTGGATTCAGATATTCATGTTTCAGTTTAATCAGATTCAGATATGAATTTGGATATTTAATCTAAAAATTTATCGGATATGAATACAAAAATAGATTTACTTTTTTTAGATACGAATACGTATATCCATTTTGTATTCAATTCTTTAAATTTATATTATTAATTAGCGGCTGCGGACTAGCAGAGGCTCACCGAAGAAGAAAGAAGAAATGGCGTGCCCTGTGGAATTGGGAAAAGGGGAATTGGGAAGCGGAAAGAGACGGTTGATGGAGACTCTTCCTCTTCTGGCTATGCCTCTTCGTCTTCTTTTTTTACTTGTGGGATTGGAAAGAGGACAGAGGTGAAGACTCACGTGATGTCTCTTCAATTTTTTATCGAAAAAATAGCATACCGCATTGGATTGGGAAGGGGACGGAGACTCTTATGCTTCTGGCTTCCACACGCCATGTCTCTTCGTTTTTTTTTTTACTCAAAAATAATGGTGTGCCACATGGGATTGGGAAGAGGACAGAGATGAAAGCTTCCACACATGATGCCTCTTTGTCTTTTTTTTTACTCGATCATTATGTTAGGTCCTAGTGAGTCATAAAGGATCTCTGGGTTATTACGTGGGTTACATCTGACGGCATTTAATTAGATCAATTTAAGTTTGAGTTTAAGATTTAATTTTTTTCAATCTATAAATTTTTATAATATTTTTTCATTCTAATTATCATTATAAATTTATTATATGGGTTCTAATTTAAATTAATTCTTTATTTTTTATCTTAACAACCAAGTCTTCTCTCATCTATTTTCTTCTAATTATATCTTTTTTATTATTTATCTTGATTGATTCTTATTTATAATGTGTTCAATTAAATTAATAAATATTTTAAATATCATATTATAAAGTTAAGGATAACCATTTACTTGACCGAATTAAGAGTTTTTGAATAGAAACTTATATTTAAGTTGATTCTTTTTATTTATCAATTATTAGATTTTAATAATAAAATAATAATTAGATGCTTGACTTAAATGCAATATTTTATATTAAAGTCGAATAGATCTAAATGATTTATTGGGCCTAAATTTTTTTCTATAAATTTATTTGATCCAACAAACAAATAGATTGAATCTGAGTCTATAATCAAAACTCAAATATAAAATTAGGTCAAACTAAGATCAAGCATGATCCAACCCTTTCATCTATGAACATGAATTGAATAGAAAAAACCACTTGAATGTATTATACTTGTGATGGTTTGCACAAAGCCTAATGTAGCGTAAAGTTTAATAATGATAATTAGGATGGTCATAAATATGATGTATGTAAGTAAAGCATGAAAATATAGGCCCTAATGCAGGATAAAGTTTTATAAAGATAACTACAATAGTATCACAAATGATGCATTACATTAGCACGCGATTGTGATATGAAAGTAAGCAAGAATTTTCAAACTTTTATGAATAAATACAAGTAAAAAAGTTAGTCCAAAAAATAATAAAAAATATATTTAGTGACTTAAAATATAACTTTATTAATTAAAAATTAATAAAATTAATAAATGTGATGACTAGAAGAAGAATCAACATAGTTTGCCTATGAAAAATTAAGTAGGTAGAAAAAAGCAAAAGAGGTTGATGATTATAAATTTTGGTATATAAGCAAAGATAAGAATAAAAATAAATTAAAAATTATTATATATAAGAGTTTAAAAGATAAAATAATAAATATGAAGGAAATAATAGAAAAAATAATTTTGCTTAAAGTAGTGTTAGAAGAGGAGTTCATTATTATTATTAGTGCTTATACTCTTCATATAAAATAATGCTAAAAAGCAATGCTTTAATTTGAGAGGAGATGAATGAAGTTATTTAAATAATTTTTAGTAAATAAAAAGAGATTTGAATAGACATATAAAAAATATAAGTTATTTAAATAATTTTTAGTGAAAAAAATATTTATAAAAGAGAGTTGAATAGGCATATAAAAAATATAATGTAGATTTTGAAAGAGTATATAAATAAAGTTATTTAAATTATAGTTAGTAAGAAAAATATTTATCAAAAATAAATTGAATGAATACATGTGAAAATACAATATAAATTTTGAAAGAGCATATAAATGTTATAGTTTCAAACATAGAATTGGAGAAATAGAAGATAATTTAGAATTTGAAATAACATATAATATAGTATAGCATTTTTTGTATCAAACACTATTTTAATATTCGATTCATATTATATCCGTATATAACAAATATGGATATGCTTGATATCCGATTAATATCCGTATCCATATATAATAAATATGGATATGCTTGATATCTGATTCGTATCTGTATCCGTATATAACAAATATGGATATGCATGAAATCATCCGTATCCATTTAGAATAAATATGGACATAAATTTTAATATTCATTTAGTATTCGTATCCGTATTCGTATCCATTAAAAATATGGATACAAATATGGATATACTACTATTAGATCCGTATTCGATCCGTTTTCGGCCCTAGACCAGGCCCACCAACCATCTTCTATTCATGTAATCTCTATGAGTTCGGCAAACAGATGAAACTGGGAACCCTATACCTGCCCCTGAGGTCTTCCACTTCCTCAGGGGTCATGGTGGAAGCCACCCCAGCAGTCCTACCAAATCGGAGTTGGCTACTGGAGGAGGGGCTAGACGGGCTAGAGAAGTCGGGGCTACTCTCGCCAGAGCTGCCCTGGAAGGGGGTGCCCTAGGGGGAGAAGCTTGGGGCATTGGTCGAACATCTACCACTGGGCGGTTGCGGACGGTGACACCCCCGACCGGCCAGCGCCTTTGGTGAGCTAGGGAGATCTCCTTCTCCTCTCTCGAGGATCGACAAGGACTTGTGATAGGTCTCTTACCCTCACTAATGGCCCTCCTAATAGTACGATGATCCATGGAATCGAGGCAAGGAGGCAGGAGAAGACTGACCTAACGTCGGGGGAAAGCGAGTGAAAGCTTCGGACTCCGAAGGTTCGGGGTTCAAGAGGAAGAAGACGACGAAGAGAACGATGATAGCATAAAGGTTGCCCTCGGACGGAAAGGGTGTTTTTATATGAACTTTTCAAATTGCCTCGCCCAAGGCAATGCCATATTCTCTCCGTGCACCCGACGCTGACGTTATCTTCCATGCCTTTACTTGATTACGAAAGAATTTCGAGGCGACATGGCCTCGGGAGGACGTGCCGCAACTTTGATGATTGAAGGCACACGAAAGCTAGCGATTATTACATATCTTCGTGCTCCTCTCGCCTAGGGGTCAATGAACGTGTGTCCCCTCGAGCTCGGGAGTGGGAGGGGGGGGGGGGGGCAAATGATGTGGCCGATGGTGCCACGATGGCATTCACCACAAAGTCAACTGACAGCATGGACAAAGAAAGGAGGCCCTACGTCTCCAAGGCAGCCCTGCTTTTCAGCGGGGCCATACGTCTCCAAGTCGGTCCTAGTGGCTCCGACTTCTCCAAGTCGGCCCCGGCGGCTCCGGCTTCTCCAAGTCGGCCCCAGTAGCCCCGACATCTCCAAGTCAGTCCAAGCAGCCCTGATGCTTCCAAGTCGGCTCTAGCGGTCCCGACTTCTCCAAGTCGGCCCCTGGTGGCTCGGACTTCTCCAAGTCGGCACCTGGCGACCTCAGCTTCTTCAAGTCGGCCCCAGCGACCCCGATGTCTCCAAGTCAGCACCAGTGGCTCGACGTCTTCAAGTCAGCCCCTAGCAGCCCTGACTTATCCAAGTCAGCCTCTGACGGCCCCGCACGTCTTCAAGTCAGCCCCAGCGGCCCCGACTTCTCCAAGTTGGCCCCTAGCTGCCCCGACTTCTCCAAGTTGGCTCCAGTGGCCCCGACATCTCCAGGTTGGCTCCAGCGGCCCCAACATCTCCAGGTTGGCTCCAGCGGCCCCAACATCTCCAGGTCGGCTCCAGCGGCCCCAACATCTCTAGGTCGGCTCCAGCGGCCCCAACATCTCTAGGTTGGCCCCTGCGATCCTGACTTCTCCAAGTTGGCCCCTGGTGGCCCCGACCTCTCCAAGGCAGCCTCGAGCCGTCCCAACTTTACCTACCATCTGACCTGTGCTGCCTGACACAATCAGGCCCACCTACCATCTGACACAACCATGCTTACCTACCGTTTGGGCTGCGCCGCCTGACACAATCAGGCTCACCTATCACTTGATCCGTACAGTTGTTAGGATCAAGCCCATCAATCGCCAGACCCCCCAACATCTCCAAGTTGGCCCCTGGTGGCCCCGACCTCTCCAAGGCAGCCTCGAGCCGTCCCAACTTTACCTACCATCTGACCTGTGCTGCCTGACACAATCAGGCCCACCTACCATCTGACACAACCATGCTTACCTACCGTTTGGGCTGCGCTGCCTGACACAATCAGGCTCACCTATCACCTGATCCGTACAGTTGTTAGGATCAAGCCCATCAACCACCAGACCCATGCGTTCAATGGGACCAGGCCCACCAACTAGCTCCTATAATTGGGGAAATATATTGTATTCAATGAACATCGAATTTGATGATAATTTAGATTTTATCACTAAAACCAAATCAGCCTCTCTCTCTCTCCCTCTCTCTTTCTCTTTTGTTGTATTTACATAGTTGAGTGAGTGCAAAAATGATAATTAAAAAAAAAGACTAATGATGCAGCCTAGAAGTGAAAAATAAAAAGAGCTTTTCTTTCAAAAAAATCTAGAATTAAGATATATATTTTTATAGATTGTTTTCTAAATTGATCTAGTATTTTAAAATAATATGAAATATATAATTTTTTGATTATAAAGAAGAGGGTTTAATTTAAATTTAAAAAATAGAAATAAGATAAGGTGATTTAAAATTTTGTATTTTTTTCATTTATTTGATTTAAATTTTAAAAATAAAAATAAGGTAAAGAATTTTAAAATTTAGAAATGTCTTTTATAGACTAATTTTATAGGTTGATATTCCTATATAGGTTGTGGAATGGCAACAAAATTTTTTGCTATCTAAGATGAAAAGGTGGTGTATCTTATGTTGGATAAAATCTTATATATTGCAACTCTCCCATATATTTTGGTTTAAAAGTATGCATTTAAGGGGATTAAATTAGATTGACAATAATATAGTAAACCTTCTTGTATTTGCTATACTATATTATATAGCTGGTGATGATAATTACTATAAAGATATATAAGTTAAAATATTCTTTTAATTATTAAGTATTTACTTAAAATTTGAATAACAACAGAAATTTTTAATGGTAAGGTAGTGTACTTTTATTGGATAAAATCTTCTATAATGCAACTTTTTCTTTTAAAGAAGGCAAGCTTTATTGGTTTAAAAGTATGTATTTAAAGGGATTTAAATGGGACAAACAATAATATAGTAAACCTTCTTACATACATTTGTTATATTATATAGTTAGTAATGATAATTATTACATTTATTTAAAATTCATCTTAATATTTGCAGCCCTCATGATTCAAGAACTTTGCACTATTAATGTTTCGTTACATGAAGTTATTAAAATTAATGAAATAACTAATATGTTATTTTATCAATTAATCCATGTATTCGATCAATATATCATATTTTAAAATATGAAATATTTAATTATATTAATTAATAAAAAATAAATTTTGAGAAGCAGTTTCTTTGAATATCGATAGGTTCATGCCATGCGTATGTTATCGATTGTCTCACAACTTAGATGTGTAAAAGGCCTTTAATTATCCTTTCTACTTCCAACCTGGCCTTCGCATGAGAGCCACCCTTTTTATTTTCCATCACCTTACCTTTTTAACTTACCAGTTTCCCCTCGCCATTTCCACACGATGGGGCCAACTGTAAGGTGGCTGGTCAAAAAAACAAGAAAAGAAAAGAAAACAAGGGAGGAAAAAAAAAAGAAAGAAAAAAAAGAAAGAAAGAAAAGCATTTATAGCGGAGGACCTTAATTTGGCAGCCAAAGACAGCATGCAATGCAAGTAGAATAAAGAAAGGGGATCATCAACAGTGCTGTCTTATCCAACTGTTAAGAAGTTTGTGGTTGGTCTGCTTGACTGATTAATAGTGGCTTATAATTTTAGTTAAGGGTATATAATGATTTAAAAAAAAAAAACTAGCTTTATCATGCTCCTTAAAATCATGAGAATGGTGAATAAATCTCTTACACCATTATTTTATTTATAAATTTCTTTCTCTTTTGCGACCATCTTCAATTGTTTGGCATAATAAAAGCAATTTATGCAAGTTAATGAATGCACCTTAACTTTATCGTATTAATTTTTCTACCAAAAAAATTGTTATACTAATCTAAAAAAAATAAAAAGTTTGGTTTTCCTAATATAGATGCATTTGCTGATCGAGGAGTCATTAACAAAATTATAATTTGTTTTAAAAAAAAGCCCAGAGAAAGTATTCTTATAAAACTAATGAGCAAAGAGATTTGATTTATAAAGAAAGATAAATAACTTTATCATTACTTTTTCCTATTTTAGAAAAGGTAACTCAATGCACAAGACTAATCCAAATTATAATAATAAAGCAACCATATCATTACTTACTTTCTAGTAAATAAGATAATTAATATAATTTATGAGTTAAAAGATGCAAGATGCTCTAAACTTATAAAGCACTTTATTGGGACAATTATATTCACCATATGTGCCTAGTACGTAATTTAAGAAAGAAATTGAGCTTGGTTTGATTTTTAAGAAAGTTTATGGTGCACGGCCTAAGGGTGCAACTTGGGCCAGATTCAATCCGAACTCGGTCCGCCGAACCCGATTTATAGCCGAAAGACCCAGGTTTAACCCAACCCGATTTGCAATTGACCCGGGTTTGGATTGACTACAACCCGAACCCGAGGGTTATCCGAACAGATGGTAGCTTATCGACACCAGGTTTATGGGAGCATTGAGGGCGCCAGTCGGGTCGGACAAGATGTCCAACTTGAGGACAAGGATGGCAAGGTTGTCGATCGTAGGAGAGAAAAAGAAGGACAAACATAAAGGCAGACCATCCACATATTTTGTTTCACTTTCTGCCTCCTCCTTTTCTTTGTTTACGGCACCACCATCCCTGCAACAAGGCATTGCAGTAAGAGAGAGAGAGCGGGAGAAAGAGGTTGAGAAAGGCCACGCCTTCTGCGAACCGGAGGGGTTTTTAGTGTTTGAAATGATGAAAATGAACGTAGGTTGGTTCGATCAGACGAAAGTGAATGGACTAATGAAAGATGTGATGGAGGGTATTTTGGTAAATATGGAGGGATAGTTTTCAAAATGCTTTGAGTTGTGGTGGTGAGTATTGGGAGGCGAGCTAGAATTGGAGCTTTTTTTGGCTTTTGCACCTTTCGCAGGAGGAGCCCACAAAATAAAATAACCATTCGATTTTTTAAAACATATACCTCCCATGACCAGCGCGCCCGAGTTGAAAGCAAGCTATATGGCATAGGCGCTCAGATGTTACGAATCTCAGTGTTCTCTTTGATCCGTGAATGGTGAAGATATAAAGTCAAGCAATGGTCAGTCCTGCATCCTCGACTGATGCAATTTCTCACCGTAGAGCGAAGTATTGGCTCATTCGCTTTTTGTTCATTTATTATGTCTATCTTCCAGGCGAGCTTATCATTCTCTTCGCAAGAGTAGGGTATGAGCTCGGCATAGTGTCTTGCTTGATCCCTTTCTCATTTACCTTATCGTTTTCTACTTCGGAAGTGGGATGTGCAACGATGAAGCAAAAGCAAAAGAAAAGAGAGGATCCGATGTGAAGTGGTTTTCGAGAGGGTGTCTTCCTCCGCATCGTCCTGTGCCTTGGTTGTCGGAGTTGTTACCTTGTCTGTTGTTTCTATTTGGCAAATAGTTGTTTCCTTGCTTTTGGGAAGCTAAACATGACCAATTTTTTTACCTTTGTATATTTTTAAATGCCTCCGTGTGAAGACCAGCTGGCGTTTTCCAGGTGCAATAAAACTGTAGCAGGGAAGTGGCCGTGCCCGTGGCCCATTCATTTTTTTCTTCAATTCAGGTAAGACTTTTTTTAATACAATGTTAAAGCCCTGAGTCTAGCTTATGCGTTTGGCAAGGGATTTTGTTTTTCCATCTTTGGGATCCATAATTCGGTGTTTATTTACTTTGAAAAAAATATTTTATTTTTTTTGCCATCAACCCGAATTTCAACCCGAAACTCAACTCGAACCCGATTTTTAAAAATAGGGTTAGGGTTGAGGTTTTACAAATAGGGTTAGGTTAGGGTTAGGGTTGACGTTTTATAAATAGGGTTAGGGTTAGGGTTGAGGAAAATCTGAGTTTCATGAGCCCGAGTTGCACCCCTAGCAGCGCCCCATGGATTTTATGCAGGTTTTTCATTGGAAGAAGCCCACCGAAGGATCCCTACTCCATCAAAGAAGGTGATTGGACATTCTCTGACAATCAAGAAAAGTGATTTGGAGACAATACCGTCCGGGATCCGCAATCGACGATCGCCATGTATGGCCAAGGCATGGTCTCGGTTTGGCCTAGAGGGCAAATGGGGGATACCTCATGCTCGGGTGGTTTACTGTTCATCAGATCGGTTTGGCCATGAACCAGCTCAGGTCCAATGTGGTTCAACCCAATAAAACCCTGATCCGATTTTGAACCCAATTAACTTGAATTCAATCGGTCTGGACCCAATTAGTCTAAATCAGAACCTGATAGTGAGTGATCCAGATTACTGAATCAAAACCCAATTTAAGTCAAATCAGTGAGTTAGAATTTAAATTAGATGCAAATTATTGAACCAAAATGCTAATTCGGTCTAATTAATTTGGGTTCAAGCCAATTTACCTGAATTTAGTTTAATTGAACTCTACTTGATCAAATTAATTAAACTCTAAGTAAGAGGATCAATGACTTAATTAAGCTCTAATTAATTAGACTCTAAGTCTTGTTACACTCTTAAATTTGTTAATGATGCTAGGAGGAGTATAAATGATGCTAGGAGGATTACCCAAACCCTCCCAAGATCCTTGTAAAAAAAAGAAAAAGGAAACGGATGAAAAATTAGGACCCAAGCAATTATTTTCCCATGTAACCACTAGAGAGTAGGTGCTGCAGTTGGCTGAAAGGTAATTGGTTATGGCTTTCGCCTGCCGATCGAGCTCTCTGGGTATAACTAGAAGCACCACATCATGGATCTCCCTCAACGATAGGGTCACCATCCATCTACTTCATCAGCTTATACGCCCCCCATCCCCGGGGTAATTCCCTGTTATAGCTACCGACAAACCCGTCCAAGCCCACCACCACCATCACCACCCTGCCTCTTGTTCTCTTCCTTCTCTTGTTTCTCTTCCCCTTTAGGAGGCTCCTCCTCTTCTCTCTCTCATGTTGCTTCTTTCTCATGCCTATAAGAGGTTCCTGAGCTTCTTTGTTCTCTTCCTTTCTCTTATTGGCCTGGTTCTGGGACTCGTGCTTGTTCCTCCTCTACCTTTTCTGTTGCCACAGAAATTCATTCTTCGACTCGATGCACTTTTGGGTCCTAATCTGGACACCGATCTCGTTGCCTCGGATGAACCTGCAAGACAGTCCATGCGCAGAGGGTACTATGGGGATTGCCCTCTGCGAGGACCCTCCGATGCCCAAGTCAGTGAAGATTCACAGCAAGCAGATGTGTGGAGAAGACTCTCATAGAAGAGCTCCCTAGATGGGTGTTCTCTCGAGAGCTCTGAGCTCAGATGGAGCTATCCTCAATATGATAGTGAGTGAAAATGAGTGAGTGTTCATGCGTACCTGAGAGATTTGAGGGCTGTGGTATTTTTAGGCGACTACCTGATTTCTTGGGGCATCAGGGGGGTCTGAAAGCTGTTGAGATTCGAAACGGATTCAAATCAAGTTTGTTATGAGGCCGGTAGGGTCCGTATCTTGTCAGTTAGAGGATCAATGGCTGGGAGAGCTGGTTGATGCCTTGAGATTCAGCGATTACATAGGTTCTAGGCCACTCCTGTGGATCCTAGGCCACTTCTGGGTATGATTTCCGTTTGAATCTCATTCAGTTATAGTGAATTTGCACTCTCCTACGCTGGATTTCACAGAGGTATTCAAGTGCCTCGGCCCGGCCGGGGCGAGGGGCAACTTGGTTTTCTGAGGTACAGAATGGCTTGAGCTACCGAGGTATGGTCGGCTCGGGTTGCCGAGGTATAAGAATGATTCGGGTTGTCGGGGTATGAGGATGGCTCAGGCTACCGAGGTATGGTCGGCTCGGGTTGCCGAGGTATAAGAATGATTCGGGTTGTCGAGGTATGAGGATTCAGGTACCGAGGTATGGTTCGGGTGACCGACTTTGTTAAAGGCGATTCGGCTTCATCGCTTGGCGGTTGTGCCAGCTGGTTGGCAGGATGTTGGGATTAGACTTGACCCAATTATCGATGTGTGTGGACATTAATGCAATGATAATTTTACCCCTCATCACATGCCCCCCACTCTCTAGTCCGAAGTGTAAATTCGATGTAGGAGTAGAGTTCTGGAATAATCTTATTTGGGGGATTCGAAAAGGCGGGCAATGATAATCTCGTAAATGATGGGCCATCATTTCATCATCATTTCTTGCCACAACACGAGGAGGAAACGCCTCGTTTCCAGCGGGCCACAATTGCGGGTGTCCGTGGCAGGGCTCTTGCATTTTTGGCACGCGTATCGGAAGTTTTATCGCCTAAGGTTTTCCTTCTGTGGCGCTATTTAAAGAGGGCTAGGGCGGTGTTCTTTCTGTAACGCCTTCTCGCCCCTGCTATAGAGATTTTTCGTTCCTATCCAAACCCTTGCTAGCTTGTTGTGGTTTACTTCTCAATTTGCTAACATGAAGGGCCCAAGCGATGTCGCCTCAGAGATAACCCTGAGGATTTGGACAAAATCTGCCGCCATTATAGGGTTCCCCAGGATGTAGCCTTATGGGTGCCGAGGGTTGAGCAGGGTTTCGACTGAGTTAAATCGTGGAGTCTTCTTCTATGAGGAGAGCTTGAGGGCAGGTCTCGGTTCCCTCTTAACCCGATGGTATAGGAGGTGATGAGGTTTTATAACATATATCCAACAATGGTAGCCCCGAATAACTGGCAGAATCTCATCGGGTTCATTTCAATGTGTAGACGTGTTGGGGTGACTGCGACCCTTCCTATATTCTGAGTCTGTTACAACCTGGTTTCTGGGAGAAGCTCTGAGTGGCCCTACATTGGTCTCCAAAGTTGTTTAAGATGATTTCAGATAATCCATCTTCGATAAAGGAATGAAAGTCCCAATTTTTCATTACCAAGGAAACATCGGTTCAGATTTTTTGAGGGGATGGGCGAGCTATGTTAAAGATCCAGAAGCGCGCCCAGAGCTGACCGAGCAGGAGAAGAGAGATTTGGTAACCCTTCGCAGTGGTCAGGTGTTATCGGCCAGCACCCTGTTATCAGAGGATGCCCTTTTTGCCCGGCTTAGTTCTATCGACCCTCAAGGTGAGCTTATTTTTCTCCTTTTTGCTGTGATGGTCAGTGTGCTTGGACAATTTTATTGCCATTCGATTGAATGTTTATTATGTTTTTAGCCGAGAGGCTAACATTTATGGGCCAATTGAGGAAGGAATTGGGCAAGCGCCACGGAGGCTCCGGCTCCGGGGACAAGCATAGGTCCAAAAAGAGAATCCATCCTTCTGGGTCTCACCCGAAGGAGCCAAGGAAAGATAGTATTGGCCACCACTCTTCCACCCCTAAGAGGGAGGAAGCGAGAGTGTCGGCTGTGGTTGGTGAGCCCCCCTGCCAGAGGGGGACAGTAGTGGAGAGTGCCGTTGGGGGAAACTCGGAGAGCCATTGAAGTTTTTCCCTCTCAAATAGTGGTCTTGTCGGATGAAGCTGAGGAGATGTCCCCAGTCCGTTCGGCAATTCTCCTGCCGAGGCTAATCAGCCTCAGTCGCTAGCGGTGGGGAGCCCGCTGGCACTGCGCGTGGAAGAGGCCCCTGCTCAGGTGGAGGGGTCAGGAGAGGCAGTCGCAGCTGCCGAAGCCCAAGTGGAGACGCTGTTGAAGGGTTGGCGGAGGCCGGGGGACCTTCCACGAGGGTCTCTCTCTTATGGTACCAAGGGATGTCATGGGAGAGACCAAAGTACGGGTGGAGTCGCTGGAGATGAAGCAACATTTGGAGAGGAAGAGGAAGAAGAAGAAGAAACACTGAATGAAGGGGATGCTCGGACTGAGGTTCCTTCAACTGGGGCCAAAGCATCCGAGGCCCTGCAGGCTAAAGTTCTAATGGAGGAATCCAAGCGGATGGCGGTTCCTCAGGTCAAAGTCCCTCAGGCCGGTTCTTCGGCCATGAGCTCTCTTATTCATAGCCCAGAGGTGGATGACATGTTCGCCGCTTTGATGCGGTCTATATTGCGCGCGGGGGAGCTCCTCGATGGATGAGCCTGCAGTCAAGGATATTATCGAGGTAGCTTTCAGTCGGTTTGGGGTGCCGAAGGATGTCTACCTTCTCTCCGAAATTAGTAACGCCGCTCTTATGAAGATCGCTACAAACTACGCCTCTCGAGTAAGTCATCGTACCAAGGTTGCAATTCTTAGTCGGCTGGTTCGGCCGTAGTTTCTTACTTGTGTTTTTTTTGCAGAATACTTTAATTACGAGGGTGCTGAATTGATGCTTAAATTTGGCCATGGGGGCCTGCGCTCAGGCTAAGAGGGAGGCGGCCAACCTTCAGACAAGGGTGGATTCGACCAGCGGCTCCCAGGGCTTGGCGTCTGTTCAGGTGGACCTCGAGAAGATGAGTGAGTCCTACCGAGCTATCGTCGAGAGGGCCTCTTGGTTCGAGTCAAAAAGCTCTAGGGTTTTCGTGAACAGTCGGATAAGGCCTGCTTGGAGTTATCCCAAATCAAGTCTAAGCATGCCGACGAAGTCAATGCCATGCGGCTGCATTTTGACAAAAGGTGAGACCGACTGAAGAATAGCCATGCCAAGGAGAAGAATAATTTGAGCAGGAGGCTCGAGGAGGAGCGTAGGTGCCGGTGGCAGCAAGATCAGCTTGCCAGCCTGAATAGAAACTCGCCGATAGGGAAGATCGGCTGAAATGGCAGCATGATCAGATTGCCAAGCTCACCACTGATCTCAACCAATCTCGGTGGGAAATCGAGGACAATCAATCCTGAATTAGTGACCTCAAGGAGGGCCTCCAACAGAATAAAGCGTCCAAATTGAAGGCCCTAGAAAAGGTCCATGAGCTGAGCGATAAAATGGCTCGGCGGGAGGAAGAGGTATAGTGTCCACTCATTTACTTGTTTCTGGCACTTTTCTTTTGTTTATGGCCTCAAACAACTGATGTTTGCAGATAGGCAAAATCAAGCTCGAGGCACAAGAGCAATTTAAGGCCCTGAGGGTGGAGTTGGCCTCGAGTTGTCAAATGAATCTCGAACTTGGGGGCCAGCTAGCTGAAGCTAACGACCGAATTACCTCGGCTATAGAGGAGTACAAAAGTTCTGTTCAATTCTCTGAGGAGCGTAAAGAGGCTTGTGCTAATGCATTCCGGTTCGGTGAGGAGGAAACTCGGGTGAAGATCTCTCGAGTGTATCCCAAGTTAGATTTATCTTTTCTGGAGGCTGAGCTTTATGATACCTGTACCCCGAGGGCCGAAGAAGCGGAATATGAGGATATCTCAGACGTCGACCTTGACACTATCTTGGGTCCCAATGAGGCTGAGGCTCCTGAAGGATGCCCTCAGCTTGCGGCCGAGGAACCCGAGGTTTCTCTTCCAACAATATTCGAAGTGGGCGAAGCGAGTCAAATCCCTTCGGATGTTGCCAAGGAGGTCCCTGGGACCGACCCGAACCCTGATTCTTAAGGGTTGCTCATGTATTTTTTGCTTTTTCAACTTGTAATTCGATCAAAACTTAATGAATGAATCTTTAATCTCCTTTTGTTCATGTTATTTCTTTGGTCATTGTCTTTCGAACGATCTTTTTGTCATAGGTTCTTTTTCTGACAGCAAATGAATCATATGCGATTCATGTTTTAAGGTCGGATCGCTCTCAGGGGTTCCGAACTGGGTACTTTGTTTAATCGAGGCTAGAGAGACTTGTCAAGCTGATGTATGAAGCTGTTTAGTTATACCATTGAATATCATCCCGGTTCCTCCTGAAGGAAATTGGAGTGGCCGATGTACGAAATGCGTAAGTCAGCTCAGTTTGGCGAGGCATAAAATGGTTCGGCTCGAAATGATCAAAAACTGCGCAAATACCTTGGCTGGGGCTGAGGTTAGATGGATAGTTCGGTCTATCCGAAGCAAGTAGCTGGCTTGCTCCTTACCAAAGTAGATGAAACGGTTCACAGTTTGCCGAAGGACGCTTCGTTTTCGCTTAAGGCATTTATCCCGTTGGCCTTTTCCAACACGGGTCTCTTTAATGTATGCGATAAGCACACGATCGCCATTGGACGACATCATTTTCGAAAGGGGATTTCCTAGGCCAGCCCATATCTCCAGGACCTGCAGACGGTATCCTGCATTTAAGGCTCCTAATTCGAAACCAAAGAAAAATCTTCTGCCCTACGTCATGGTTTGGGAGACGCATCCGGCGCGCTTCGAAATGCGCCCTTTTCCCTGGCCTGCCACGTGGTAGTGCGGCCAAGGCATTTTGAATTCCAGGGCTCTCTGCTTTAATGGTTGCTTCTGGTTTGTTTGTCTATAAAAAGGGGAGGGAGCGGACTGTGCTAGGCCATCTCCCGAGACCTCTTCCTTCTGTGAGCTGTAGGGTTTTCATGGGCCCATTTCATTAAGGTTGAGAGCGGAGAGATCGAGCTTCCCTTTCGAAAGCTGGTTCGTCCTAGATAGCTGGGGTGATGGAGAAGCTGCTGAAGAGCAAGCAGTCCTCAAGGGAGAAATCTCGGAGGTCATATGGAGAGCGCATGAGAAGGCACACAGAGGTCATATGGGGAGTGCATGTATGCGCTTCCTATGTGGCCTTTGTCACTTGCCATATGGACCACAGGAAATGTAAAGCATACGTATTCCCCATGGCAGACATGGAACTCACCTCCTTCCTCAGTTTGGATCTCTCAGTTCATCTGCCTAAGGAATCTTTTCCTATGTGAGGAAGGAGGAGAGTGGTGTTGGTCTGCTGGTCCCCTGTCCATGTTGCTGGGCAGCGGCTAGCAGTCCAGCATCCCACTTGGGGGAGGAGGCATCCTCGGCATCAGCATCCATAGGTCTTTGACCTGGTTAGGATCCCTCAATGTGTCCATCCTAGGATCCATGGATGGCCTACTTTGCTCTTTGGCATTAACTAGTGGCCCAATGGAGCCGATTGGTTTTTCTGATTTCTTGGGTTGGATGCAGAAACATCGTTATCAACCGAAGTTGCTCAGCCGAGCTTTTATTTTATTTGTCTTTATTTCCTGTGCTATGATGCACTTGTAATGCCTCTTAGGAGGTTGTAATTTTTTACCAATAAAGAAAGTTTTTAATCTTTCTTCTTCGAATACTTATTTCTTCTCTTGATCTGGCTGTGTTGAAAGCCGTTCTACTTGTGTTATGCTTGCTGGATTGCAGCATAGTTTAAAGGTCCAGTGATGCTTTTGGTACTTTATTTTTGTTAAGCATGATATTCAGTCCTCAGCGGAGAAAGTTTTCACCTCTGTTTAGGTCAGAGGGAGGCCTGGGCGGCCCTGTGAACTTATGATGCATACATGTTCCTACTCGAGGGGATGAAATAACTTATATAATCTTGCTGGTAAGTGGAGGAAGGTTACTTACCTCTGCCGAAGTATGATAGGATGCCTTGGTCGTACTAAAGTGTCTGAGAGATCACCTGACTAGGCCGAAGCTTTAGATGATATTCAGAAATATATCACTCAGTTTGGCCGAGGCTTCGAAGATTATTCCGAGATGTATCGCTCGGTTTGGCTGAGGCTTCAGAGATTATTCAGAAATGTATAGCTAAGTGGAGCTGATTACTATATAGCCCATAGAGCAGTGTGAAAACCTGAGGTTCTAGAATTAAGGAACAAAGCACTTTGCCAAGTAAACCGCATGGATAAGGGGTGCTATTTGTGCGAGGATTCTGTTGCTAGTTACACTTTCGATGAGAGTACACCTGCAGAAGGGCGATTGTAGGGTGGTACCTCAGAGGTAGTACACACACAACCCAGTATCATGAGATTTAAAAGCTTGCATCTGGATTTGAAAAGGAAATGCCAATGGGCAACTTTTAAAAAGCTTATATTGTGATTTAAAAATGACCAGTTGTCCAAGTATTTATCCTAGGGGAAGGTTTACATGAGATGCCAGTGGGCAGGTAGATCCCAGTGGAGATCAGGAAATTAAATAAAGAAAGTCTGGGCCGTAGGTAAAGAATGCCTATCTTTATGTTGTAATGCATCATGCACAGATCTTTGTATTAATGAGTTATTTTTCAGTGAAAAGTTATTTATAGAGTATTTTAGTACTGGTATATTATTTGAAGAATAAGCTACGTTTTACGTTATCTGATATCATGTTAAAAATGTACTTGGGTTTACACATGCTATATTATATCTGCATACTGTTAAACAAGTGATTTCTGTGGTTCTCAATTTCTTCTAGGTTAGATGGTTATCCAGTCACTGGGACTTAGGTCTCACTTCTCTGTTGTTGATATTTTATTTTCAGATCAGTGAGCTTGTTTGGCAGGATTAAGATTAGCGGGATTGGGACCCTTAGTTGCTGAAACCTGCCTGGTTCCAAGAGTATAAATGATAGTTTTGTACATTGAGTTAGTATGGGAAAACATTCATGTATATGTATATGTGTATGTGTACAGTGAGATTTGGTGATGTATCTTAAACCCTTTGAAATGAAAGAAAGACTTATGTTATGGAGGGAATTATGAGTATAATGCATGTACTTGATTTTATTGTCGATTGTAAATGTGAGCTTGTAAACTGCCTGAGGATGTCATGAGAAATATCATCTAAGCAGGATGATGCTTAGTGCTGATTTGATTTTTGTAGTGAGATACATATATAATTGAGTAGATGATAAAAAGTTTTTAAATATGATGCAAATTTCGAGTGTCTGCCGCTTGTGATAATCTGTTGGAGTTTTCTAGTTCTTTATGGAGCACTACATAAAGGCTAGTAGAACCTCATCTGATTACTGCAGGTGTGTAGGTTTGTTGTTAGTGGCCCCTGGTAGGATAGGGGTGCCGACAGTAGGACCCCAACTCGGCCATCCGGATAGAGCCTCCAGCTAGAGACCCGGATAGACCCTGACTCGACAACTCAGGAAGAGCCTCTAGCTAGCCACCCAAGTATAGCCTCAAATCGGCCACCCAGGCAAAACCCCTTATGGGGACCACTTGTACGGCCCAGCAGCCATTTAGACTATTCGTACGATATCTCATGATCCAAAATCTCAATGAAAATGCAACGTGGAAAACAGATTCAGCGGCCACTCAGATTTGACAGAACCTACCAACTCTACTTTGACCACCTATATCTGACATGATAGAGCCTGCAAACTCTGCTACGATCGTCCATATTTGATAGAATAAGGCCTACCAACCCTGCTACAACCACTCAAATCTGATGAGACCTTCCATGACCACTCAAATCTGTCAGGACCTAACCTACCAACTCTAACATGCCATGCAGGAGGCAAACCCTGCAATTGCTGCCACTTTGGCCTTACTGCGCATTCTCTGACAGGTAGTTATGCCTCAAGCCTCACAAACATTCATAAAATGAGTAAGAAAGACCCCGACCAAATACAAAAAACTCATACACACTCACACAAAGCATTTCTCTCTAAAACTCTTGAGCTTACTTTCAAGCTCACGACTGTTGCCTAGAGCACTAACTTGAGTGTCGGAGGGTTTCCACCGGAATCACCGGCCCCATGGACTTTGTGCAGGTTCCCCATTGGGAGAAGCCCATAGAAGGACCCCTACTCCATCGGAGAAGGTGATCGGATGCTCTTTGACAATCAAGAAAAGTGATTTGGTGACAATACCACCCGGGATTCATAGTCGACAATCGCCATGTCCAGCTAGGGCACGGTCCCGATTTGGCCAAGAGGGCAACGGGGGATACCTCGTGTTCGGGTGGTTTACTGTTCATCATATTGGTTTGGCCATGAACAGTTCATGTCCAATGTGGTTCAACCCAATAAGACCCTGATCCGATTTTGGATCCAATTAACTTGAATTCAATCGATCTGGACCCAATTAGTCTGAATCAGAACCTGATAGTGGTCCAATTACTAAACCAGAACCCAATTTATGTCAAATTGGTGAGTTAGAATTTAAATTAGATGCAAATTATTGAACCAAAATGCTAATTAGCTCTAACTAATTTGGGTTCAAGCCAATTTACACTAAATTTAGTTTAATTGAACTCTACTTGGTTGAATTAAACTCTAAGTAAGAGGATCAGTGACCTAATTAAGATCTAATTAGACTCTAAGTCTTGTTACACTCTTAAATTTGTTAATGATGCTAGGAGTATTAATGATTCTAGGAGGATTACCCAAACCCTCCCAAGATCCTTGTAAAAAGAAAAAAAGGAAATGGATGAAAAATTAGGACCCAAGCAATTCTTTTCCCACATAACCACTAGAGAGTAGGTGCCACAGTTGGCTGATAGGTAACTAGTTATGGCTTTCACCTGTCGAGCTCTCCAGGTATAACTGGAAGCACTGCATCATGGATCTCCCTCAATGATAGGGTCACCATCCGTCTACTTCGTTAGCTTATATGGCCTGTCAAACATGTCCGTCATCATGCTGTTGAGCACCGCCATCAAACTCAATGGCTTCCCCATCCCCGGGTCAACCCTGCCTTATAGCTACCGACAAACCCATCCAAGCCCCCACCACCACCACCAACCTGCCTCTTCCTCCTCCTCTTGTTCTCTTCCTTCCACTACTCCTTTTCGTCTCTTGTTTCTCTTCCCCTTTAGGAGGCTCTCCTCTTCTTCCTCTCATTAGGAGTGTAACTGAGTCGAGATAGCTCACGAGTAGCTCGATATCGACTCAAAAAATACTCGAAATCGACTCGCTGCTTATCGAGTTGATTTTGAGCTTGAGCTACTTGAGTATATTATCGATTCGAGTTCGAGTATTAAAATACTCAGCTCGAAAAGCTCGCAAGCTTAAATGAGCTTACTTAATTTTACTATTTTACCCTTATAATTATACATATTTATAATATTATCCTAAATATATATAACTCCTTTAATTTTTAACTAAAACATATTTTATTTTAATTTAAAAATTAATTTTTAATTTTTATATAAAAATTTGAGTCGAGTCAAGCTCGAGTATATCGAGTATTTCATCAAGCTCAAGTTCGAGCTCTAAATAAGAAACTTGATCGAGCTCGAGTCGAGTTTATAGCTTTAAATTTTAAAGTGGAGTCGAGCTTGAGCTTGGCACTGTGTCAACTCGACTCGGGTCGATTACACCCCTACCTCTCATGTTGCTTCTTTCTCATGACTAAGAAAGTTTATGGAGCGCCGCATATGTTTATTTCTATTACAAAGTCCATGGGACAATTATATTCACCATATGTGCCTAGTACGTAATTTTATGGGGCACCACACACCAAGGCCCACCCCCAAGTTCCTTTCCTCAAGATGGGTCCACCCATCAAGTAAGTAAAACCCGATTGGCCATGTCCATGCAGCATCGTCGCCTCCCCATCGTGGCCCTCGCGGTCGCGGTCATGGACCCCCATCTGGCTCCCGCGGTCCGCTGCAACCCGGTCAACCGCCTCGAGCGATGCATCCCCGGTGCAAAGGACCTATGGTCCCGATCGGGCCCGCGGTGCCTGAATAAATAAATTAGGATCCATTTGGCCATCGATTTGGATTAAATTTTTTATTTTTAAAAATAAGAAATCTAACATATACTATGGAAATGATCAAATTATTTTTGAAAATACTTTTTTGGAATGATCCTAAAAATCTGAATGAATCTAAAAAACATTGAAGCAATATTTTCTTCATATTCATCTAAGACATTTTTCATATTTTATCTTCCTTCAAAAGACGTTTTTCAGATTTTACCCTTCCTTTCTCAAAATGAGTTAGCAATGTTTTCTTATTTTTCATATTTTATTTTTCCTTTTTCAAAAAATATTTTTTAGATTTTATCCTTCCTTTTTTAAAAGATCAAAACTCACAGATTCACTTTCTTTCTTTTTTTCGCGATGTTTCGAAAATACCAACCAAATGTATTCTCGAATACTAAAAATGAACATAATATAACTTAAATTTTTAGATACAATCCGTGTTTTCAAAATAATTTTCTGAATCACAAACTAACAAGGCCTTAATATTTCTATTAGCTACTTATAATTGAATCCAATTTCTAAGTGTTGATTGGCACAAAGCTAGGAATGCCTTTGCCATTCTTCAAAAATTTATATAGTTGCACAAAAGTACCATCATTTTCTTTTAGTTAGATCAAGCATTAGAACGGTAGATATATTAATCTATGAAAAAAAACCTAAAAGAAGAGAAAAAGACAATCTGACAAATGATCAACACATAAATCGACTCATTTGATGATTAAATACTGTCCATCCACCACTTAAAATAAAAAAAGGAAAAAGAAAAGATACAGCAATATATATTTCTGCTTTGCGTACACTACAAGAAAATACTGAAATAGCGACGCAAGTTTACTGCTTTGCGTACACTACAAGAAAATACTGAAATAGCGACGCAAGTTTAGCGACGCAACTATGCATCGCTAAATTGCGACCACTTTACGATGACTCTGTGACAACAAAATATTACGACGTAATTAGCGATGCATTAGTGACTCAATTAACCCAAAAATAAAAAAAAATTAATATTTTAATATTGCGATGCAAATAATGCATCGCAATATTTTTAAATTAATTTTTTATAAAATTTAAATATCAGAAAAAATATTGTGATGCAACTCAGTGCGTTGCAATGTTTTGAACAGAATTAAATATGTTAAATAGGACACATTAGCGACGCAATAAAATAGAAAATTAGAGAAATTATTTTTAATTTAGCGACGCACCAATTGCATCGCAAATAATTTAAATAAAATTAAATTTTATAAAATTTAAATATTGGAAAAAAATATTGCACGCAACACAGTGCATCGTAATATTTTTAAAAGAATTAAATATATTAAATAGTGACGCATTAGAGACGTAATAAACCAGAAAATTAGAAAAATTATTTTTAATTTAGTGACGCATCAATTGCGTCACAAAAATTTAAATGAAATTAAATTTTTTAAAGTATAAATATTTTAAAAAATATTGCAATGCATTTAGTGCATCGCAATGTTTTGAAAAAAATTAAATATTTTAAATAGCGACGCATTAGCGATGCAATAAACTAAAAAATAAATTAAAATTATTTTTTAATTTAGTGATGCAATAAATGCATCACAATTATTTTAAATAAAATTAAATTTTATAAAGTATAAAGATGAGAAAAAATAATTGCGACCTAACACAGTGCGTTGCAATATTTTTAAAAAATTAATTATGTTAAATAGCGATGCATTAGCGACATAATGAACCAAAAAATTAATTAAGAAAATTATGTTTTAATATAGCGACGCACTTGTTGCATCGTAATTATTATAATTAAAATTAATTTTTTATATAATATAATTATCATATTAAAAAATTACCACGCTAACCTTTGCATCGTAATATATTTAAAAAATTAATTATGTTAAATAGCGATCGGTCCAAAATCGATCGTGGCCGATCGGAATAAGGGCTTGGATCGATCGCAACCCTCGGATCATCGCCGATCGGACCGATCGTCATGGTTCGAGATCGGTCTTGGCCGATCGGGATCACGGCTTGGATCGATTGGAACCGTCGGATCGCCAGCGATGTCGGACCGATCGCATCGGTCTGGAATCGATCATGGCCGATCGGGATGAGGGCTTGGATCGATCGCAACCGTTGGATCGTCACTGATCGGACCGATCGCCACGGTCCGAGATTGGTCGTGGTCGATCGGGATCACAGCTTGGATCGATCGCAACCGTCGATCATCGCCTATCTTGGACCGATCGCAACGGTCCGGGATCGGTCATGGCCGATCGGGATCAGGGCTTGGATCGATCACAACCATCAGATCATCGCCGATCTTGGACCGATCGCAACGGTCCAGGATCGGTCGTGGCTGATCAGGATCAGGGCTTGGATCGATCGCAACCGTCAGATCATCGCCGATCGAACCGATCGCTACGGTCCGAGATCGGTCGTGGCCGATCGGGATCATGGCTTGGATCGATTGGAACCGTCGGATCGCCAGCGATCTTGGACCGATCGCAACGGTCCGGGATCGGTCATGGCCGATCGGGATCAGGGCTTGGATTGATCGCAACCATCGGATCTTTGCCGATCGGACTGATTGCCATGGTCCGAGATCGGTCATGGCCAATCGAGATCAGGGCTTGGATTGATCGCAAATGTCAGATCGTTGCCGATCGGACCGATCGCCACGGTCCGAGATCAGTCATGGCCGATCGGGATCAGGGCTTGGATTGATTGCAACCGTCGGATCACCAGCGATCTTGGACCGATCGCAACGGTCCGGGATCATTCGTGGCCGATAGGGATCAGGGCTTGGATCGATCGCAACCGTCGGATCGTCGCTGATCGGACCGATCGCCACGGTCCGAGATCGGTCGTGGCCGATCGGATCAAGGCTTGGATCGATCACAACCGTTGGATTGTCGCCGATCGGATCGATCGCCACAGTCCGATAGGTCGTGACCGATCGGGATCATGGCTTGGATCGATCGCAAACGTCGGATCGTTGCCGATCGAACCGATCGCAACGGTCCAAGATCAGTCGTGGCCGATCGGGATCAGGGCTTGGATCGATTGCAACCGTCGGATCGCCAGCGATCTTGGACCTATCGCAATGGTCCGGGATCAGTCATGGCCGATCGGGATCAGGGCTTTGATCGATCGCAACCGTCGGATCATCGCCGATCGGACCGATTGCCACGGTCCGAGATCAGTCGTGGCGATCGGGATCAGGGCTTGGATCGATTGCAACCGTCAGATCGCCAGCGATCTTGAACCGATCGCAACGGTCTGGGATCGGTCGTGGCCGATCAGGATCAGGGCTTGGATCGATCACAAACGTCAGATCTTTGCCAATCGGACCGATTGCCACGGTCCGAGATCGGTCGTGGCCGATCGGGATCAGGGCTTGGATCGATCGCAACCGTCGGATCGTCGCCGATCTTGGACCGATCGCAACGGTCCGGAATCAGTCGTGGCCGATCTGGATCAGGGCTTGGATCGATCGCAACCATCAGATCGTCGCCGATCTTGGACCGATCGCAACGGTCCAAGATCGGTCTTGGCCGATCGGGATCAGGGCTTGGATCGATCACAACCGTCGGATCGTCGTCGATCGGACTGATCGCCACGGTCCGAGATCGGTCATGGCTGATCGGGATCACGGCTTGGATCGATCGAAACCGTCGGATCATCGCCGATCTTAGACCGATCGCAACGGTTCAGGATCGGTTGTGGCCGATCGGATCAGGGCTTGGATCGATCGCAACCGTCAGATCTTTGCCGATCGAACCGATTGTCACGGTCCGAGATCAGTCGTGGCCGATCAGGATCAGGGCTTGGATCGATTGCAACCGTCAAATTGCCAGCGATCTTGGACCGATCGCAACGGTCTGGGATCGGTCGTGGCCTATCGGGATCAGGGCTTGGATTGATCACAACCGTCGGATCTTTGCCAATCGAACCGATTGCCACGGTCCGAGATCGGTCGTGGCCGATCGGGATCAGGGCTTGGATCGATCACAACCGTCGGATCTTTGCCAATCGGACCGATTGCCACGGTCCGAGATCGGTCGTGGCCGATCGAGATCAGGGCTTGGATCGATCGCAAATGTCGGATCGTTGCCGATCGGACCGATCGCCACGGTCCGAGATCAGTCGTGGCCGATTGGGATCGGGGCTTGGATCGAATGCAACTATCGGATCGCCAGCGATCTTGGACCGATTGCAACTATCCGGGATCGGTCGTGGCCGATCGGGATCACGGCTTGGATCAATCGCAACCGTCG
This sequence comes from Calamus simplicifolius, assembly GCA_900491605.1. Lineage (NCBI taxonomy): Eukaryota > Viridiplantae > Streptophyta > Magnoliopsida > Arecales > Arecaceae > Calamus > Calamus simplicifolius. The sequence goes on from UESW01004774.1 coordinate 631,705, forward strand.
GATCATCGCCGATCTTGGACCGATCGCAACGGTCTGAGATCGGTCATGGCCGATCGGGATCAGGGCTTCGATCGATCGAAAACGTCGGATCACTTATAATTACTTAAAAAAAAGTTATTAAAAAGTTTTGAAAAATATTTTAAAATTATTGCGACGCCGTAGCGACGCATTTTAGAAGAAAAATTAAACAAATATTGCGACGCAATATGCGTCGCAATATTTTTAGTCAATATAATTTTTATCAGTATTAATAAATAAAAAAATATAATATTGCGATGCATAATTTGCGTCGCAATTATTTTTAAATAAATATATCTAATTAAAAATATTAAAAAATTATTGCGACAATAAGGCATCGTAATAATTATCATAAATTATTAATATTAACATTAATAAATAATTAAGAATTTTTGTGACTCCGTGGCGACTCATTTTAGGAAAAAATAAACAAATATTGCGACGACACTTATGAGTCGCAATTATTTTTAGTTAAATTTTTTTTTTCAGTATTAAAAATAAAAGCAATATAATATTGCGACGCATAGTTGCGTCGCAATGTTTTTAAAATAAATTTATGTAATTAAAAATTTATAAAATATATTGCGACACAATTTTTCGTCGCAATTATTAACATTAATTATAAATATTATCATTTATAAATATTAAAAAATTATTGCGACGCCTTAGCGACACATTTTTTTTTAAAAAAATAAACAATATTGTGACGAAATATATGCATCACAATTATATTATTAAAATACATATAGCTGATTAAAATATTAAAAAATTATTGCGACGCATTTTTGCGTCGCAATGCTTAGAAAATAAAAATAAATTTTCCGCCGGTTGTAGGCGCCAAGTTAGCGACGCATTAGCGACGAATTATTGGCATCGCTATTTTTCATAAATTAATAATAAAACCATATTAACGACGCATTAGCGACGCACTTATGCGTAGACAGAATAAATTAAAAAAAATATTGCGACCATATAGCGATGCAAATAATTGCGTCGCTAAGTACTTATATATAAACCAGCCTTCTCTTCTTCTTCTTCCCCGTCTTGACCTAGCCGCTGCCGCCGCCGTGCTCAAAAAATTTCAGGCTCCCACCTCGCTGCTCCGGTGCCTCCCCTGTGGTCCTCCGGCTCCCCGGCGTTCTCATCCGACTCCGGCTTCTTCTCTCGACCAAGGTAAGCCCCTGCACTCTTAAAAAAAAAATTTTTTTAATGATTTCCCTTTGACCACGGCCGGTGCCGTGGCCGACAGTGGCCTGGCCACGATGGCCAGGCCACTGTCAAAAAAAAAATTTTTTTTCTTAACAGGGGGGGCCGGGGGAAACCCCCCCGCCCCCCCCCCCCCTTTTATTTTTGTCCGGCCACGGCCGTGGCCGCGGCCGGACAAGGCGGCCACGGCCGTGGCCGCGGCCGGACAAGGTGGCCACGGCCGCTGCCGTGGCCGTCTTCTCTGGCCACGGCCGCTGCCGTGGCCGGCAGTGGCCTGGCCACGGTGGCCAGGCCACTGTCAAAAAAAAAAATTTTTTTTTTCTTAACAGGGGGGCCGGGGGAAACCCCCCCCGCCCCCCCCCCCTTTTATTTCTTGTCCGGCCACGGCCGTGGCCGCGGCCGGACAAGGCAGCCACGGCCGCTGTCGTGGCCGTCTTCTCCGGCCACGGCCACTGCCGTGGCCGTCTTCTCCGGCCACGGCCGCTGCCATGGCTGGTAGTGGCCTGGCCACTATCAAAAAAAAAAAAAATTTCATAACAGGGGGGGGGGGAAACCCCCCCCCCCCCCCCCCCTTTTTTTCTTGTCCGGCCACGGCCGTGGCCGCGGCCGGAGAAGGCGGCCACGGCCACTGCCGTGGCCGTCTTCTCCGGCCACGGCCGTTGCCGTGGCCGGCAGTGGCCTGGCCACGGTGGCCAGGCCACTGTCAAAAAAAAAAAAAAAAATTTTCATAACAGGGGGGGGAACCCCTCGCCCCCCCTTTTATTTCTTGTCCGGCCACGGCCGTGGCCGCGGCTGGAAAAGGCGGCCACGGCCGCTGCCGTGGCCGGCAGTGGCCTAGCCACGGTGGCCAGGCCACTGTCAAAAAAATTTTTTTTTTCTTAACAGGGGGGAAACCCCCCCGGCCGTGGCCGGCAGTGGCCTGGCCACGGTGGCCAGGCCACTATCAAAAAAAAAAATTTTTTTTTTCTTAACAGGAGGGGGAAACCCCCCCCCCCCCCCCCCCTTTTATTTTTTGTCCGGCCATGGCCGTGGCCACGGCCGGACAAGGCGGCCACGGCCGTGGCCACGGCCGGACAAGGCGGCCACGCCGCTGCCGTGGCCGGCAGTGGCCGGCCATGGTGGCCAGGCCACTGTCACAAAAAAAAAAATTGTTTATTATTTAATTTGTATAATGTTTATTATTTAATTTGTATAATGTTTATGCATAATTAATTTAAGCAGAATGTTTATGCAATAGTATTTGTGCATTTGTAATATTTACATTTGTTATGTCTTGATTATTTATATTCTGCTGCAAACTAAATGATGCATTAAATTATGTAATGCTAAATAAAAAGTCTTGTTGTAATATTATTTAATTTTCAGCAATAAATTAGTAGTTTCAATGATTTACATTTTAGTATTCGCAAACATTTGTATTTGACACAATAATCTTAAAAAGTTAGTGATTACATGTATAATTCACAAGAAGTTAAGAATAACAAGCATAAGTTCGATTGTCTTCGGACTTCCATAATCACAACACTTTAACCTTTAGACCCATTTGAGAATTTGTAAGCCTTAGTCTTCCAAATTCTCAAATTGTCCTAGTGGACAGTTTGGGAACATTTCTTGCGACATGTTAGTCTGCTAGTAATCATCGTGGGGTGAGATTTCGATTTGTATTTGCTCATACGTTCTCCTAGTGTGGCTTATATACCACACATTTTGGAGAACATATGGGAAAATGCTGCCAAAATTTCAATGTAACCGATCGATGATAATTAATAGCAGAATAACATATCACAAAAATATTCTTGAATGGGATAGGGCCTTACCTTATAGACATGGAGTGAAGGTAGAATTATTTAAGACACTGAATTCTTGTGAAGTCTCATGATTAAACGCACCGCCTTGCGGCCCGACCCAAACTCAAGCCCTCCCATTAGCCATGAACTTGTGCATCGATCCTTGCTAGCACGCCAAGGATTATAGCCGTGGCTCGCCCTTGCATGGTAGGGTCCTTAGTTGCCTAAAAAAAATTGGTGTACTTATAAATGGATTAAATGGTTGTTATTAACCTTAGTTGTGACCAAGAAATAATTTAGTTATATATTTATTAATACTAATATAGTTTTATTTTGTGGTTTCATTTAATTATTTACCAGACTTTATATAAATCAGTCAAAATGAGCGGGGCTCGCTCATGGATGTATGCAAGGATAAAGATGGTTTGCTGAATCCAGATTTTCTGAATGGATGGGAAGAATTTATCGCATTTGCATGTAGCCAACCTGGCTGGATGGATGGCCCTAGGATTAGGTGCCCATGCAACTTCCAAAGGTGTTAGAATAAAGCCTACAGAGATGTGGAAACTGTTAAGGTGCATTTGTGTAAGAAGGGGTTTGTTCCTGATTACTATGTTTGGTACTGTCATGGTGAACCAGAGGATATTCTAGCAGCTATTATAGGCCAACAAGAGTCAAATCCCGTAGATGAACCATTTGTGAATTTAAACACATATGAACAAATGGTGATGAATGCATCGGGTAATGACTTCAATCAAAATACATTTATGGAAGAACCAAATCCAGAAGCACAGCAATTTTATGATATGTTGCATGCTGCAAATCAAGAATTGTATCTTGGGTGTGAGGGTCATTCCCAGTTCTCTACAGCTGCTCGAATGTTGAATATTAAGGCAGAACATCGATTATCAGAAAAGGCGTTCAATTCTGTAGCTGGGTTAATCAAAGAAATTTTGCCAAATGATAATGTTGCCGCAGACAGTTTTTACGCAACAAAGAAGTTGTTGCGTGGGCTTAGGCTCCCAGTTAATAAGATCGATTGTTGCTTGAACAATTGTATGATATTTTGGGGTGAAGACTCAGAGCTGAGATGGTGTAAGATTTGTGGGCAATCGAGGTTCAAAAACATTGAAGGAGGAGCCGGTACAAGTAGGAGGAAAAGTGTGCCTTACAAGAGGATGCATTACTTTTCTCTTACCCCACGCCTATAGAGATTATACAGATCTTAGGCAACAGCTGCTGATATGAGATGGCATGCTGAACATAAATCTAAAGAGGATGAAATGCGGCATCCATCAGATTCAAAGGCTTGGAAGCATTTCAATGAAAATCATCCTGATTTTGCTGAAGATATAAGGAATGTGAGATTAGGTCTTTGTACCTATGGCTTCCAACCATTTGGTCAAGTGGGACAACAGTATTCATGTTGGCCTGTGATACTGACTATATATAACCTTCCTCCGTGGAAGTGCATGAAAGATACTGCAATGTTTTTAACCGTTTTGGTTCCAGGACCATCAAATCCAAAGGAAAAGATTGATGTCTTTCTGCAACCGTTGGTGGCCGAATTGAAAATGTTGTGGGAAACAGGAGTCGTAGCATACGACATTTCTATGAAACAGAATTTCTTAATGAGAGCTGCTTTGATGTGGACAATAAGTGATTTTCTGGCATATGCAATGTTGTCTGGTTGGAGCACTGCTGGACGTCTGGCATGCCCTCATTGCATGTATGATTCGGATGCATTTACATTGCAGAAGAGTGGTAAGCAGTCATGGTTTGATAACCATAGGAAGTTCTTGCCCCAAATCATCCTTACAGGCGTAACTTGATCGCCTTCCGGAAGAACAAAGCAGTCACAAAATTTGCCGAACCGGTGAGATCCGGCACGGATCTATTTGATTCTATAGAGCATTTGGGGTTGATGTATGCATGGGAATCGGATGCAGATAGAATAAATGGCCGTATATGTAAAGAACATAACTGGAAGAAGCGAAGTATATTTTGGAATTTGCCTTATTGGAGCACAAATCTCATCCGGCACAACTTGGATGTTATGCATATCAGAAAAATTTCTTTGATAACATATTTAACACGGTGCTAAACATCCCGGGAAAAACAAAAGATACTGCAAAGTCAAGAGAAGAACTTAATCAGTACTGCAGAAGAGGTGATTTGAGAAGGAGTGCCGATGGGACCTATCCTAAAGCATGTTACACTCTTGACAGAAATTCACGAGAAGTTTTATGTAACTGGCTTAGAGGGTTAAAATTTCCAGATGGTTATGCCTCAAATATCGGTAGGTGTGTGGACATGCATAAGCTCAAGTTGTTCGGCATGAAGAGTCACGACTGCCATGTTTTCATGCAACGGTTATTACCTATAGCTTTTCGTGAGTTGCTTCCGCAACATGTCTGGAAGGTAATTACGGAGCTCAGCTTATTCTTCAAGGAGTTATCTGCCGCAGTCATTACTTCTGCATCCATGGAAAGGCTTGAGGAGGAAATTCCAATTATTTTATGCAAGCTTGAGCGAATATTTCCTCCCAGTTTTTTTGACTCAATGGAGCATTTATCGTTCACTTGCCATACGAAGCGAGCATAGCTGGTCCCGTGCAGTATCGCTGGATGTATCCTTTCGAGAGGTAAATATATACATCATTAAGATATGTTGACATTTCAAATATTATTTCATTGCTTGAAAAATTCGTTAATTTTTTGTTGCAACTTTACATATAGGTATCTTAAGAAGTTAAAAAATAATGTGCGTAATAAGGCAAGGGTTGAAGGTTCTATATGCAATGCACACTTGGTCGAAGAAGTTTCAGCTTTTGCCTCACATTACTTTGAGGGTCATGTCCACACGAGGAGCCAAAATCATGGTCGTAACGATGACGTATGTGTGGACGAAGCAGAAGCTAATGACGGTAGAATATCAATTTTTAAAGCTATCGACCGTTCATTTGGTGGGCAGAAGTCAAGAAATCTTAGCGATATGGAGTATAATGCAGCACATTATTACATCCTAATGAACTGTCGAGAAGTCGATCCATATATTGAGTAAGTGTATACTTCAATGCTAAATTGGAAATTTAAATTTAAATAACAATATACCACAATATTTAATTTCTAACATTAGTTTTCATCCTTTTCATCCCATAAGGATGTTTTGTGATAGACAACGACAGATGAATCCCGACATCAGTCAAGTTGCAATTGGGCAAAAATTAGAAACGGAGTTTGCTTACTGATTTTATGAATTTGTGAGTAGTATCACTCAATTAATTTCGATAATGGCTATTATTTTTTGAATTGGATGTCAATAGCTTATTAATTTATAGGTCAACGGTCCATGGTCCACAACCGACAATATTTTCATTAAATGTCTATCGCAATGGCCATTGAAGACCGTAACAACCTCTACTGGCTATTTTGTAAATGGGTCAAATTTCAGATTGAACGATTAGCAGCTTCAAGAGGCACGCAGAACTGGAGCGTGTGTGTGAAAGGAGAAAGTGTTGGAGCAAATATGCAGGATTATTATGGAAAGTTAGTAGAGGTGGTTGAAGTTGAATATCCCGGTTGGCCTATGAAAGGAACCGTATTGTTTCGTTATGATTGGTTCGATCCGATAGTTCCTGTGGGCAAAAGGGTTCATAACGACTACAATTTGGTTGAAGTGAACCATCGACGAAGATTGCAGAAATATGACCCATTCATCCTTGCATCCCAAGCTCAGCAAGTCTTTTACTGCGGATATCCAAGTTTGCGCAACGACAAGCGAGATTGGTGGGCCGTTTCTAAAATCGTCCCACGTTCAACAATCGTATTAGAGGAGAGTTCATCAAGTCAATCAGCCGAGTGCCCTGCATTTCAAGAGGATGAGATGGAAATGCATGCAATTGAGGACGACACAAGGGCTCCTGAAACATCACTTAGAGATCCAAATGGTGATGTCCAAGAAATTGCGGATGCAAATGTTCGGTTTCCTTCCGATGATAATGAAACTGATTCGCAATCCGATACGGCATCGGATGTTGAACCAACATTTCACGAAACAAATGACACCGATTAAACATAGAGGTTTTTTAAAATTTAACTTTTTTTTATAAGTGTTAAATTCTTACATAGTCAATCATTAATCGTAATTTAATTGTGTGAATCTTTAGTATTTTCAGTATGATGGGAAGAGGTAGATCTATCGACGATAGACGGAGTGAGCAGAGACATAGCCCTGCTACATCAGATCACATGAGCATCGGAGATGGAGAGTTTGGATCTCCAGCAGAGGCGCAGTCTTCGATCTCTCCAGCAGTATTACCATCCAGCCGATCGGCACAGACCTCCGAGAGTTCTTCCACCCTCGGCTGCACTGTACTTCAACTTGATGCTCAGGGATGTAAGTATATACTAATTAAAAATATATGTTTATGTTTTTAAGTCAATTACTTATAAACATGCATTTTTTTAACAGATTCATTGAGCAGCATCATGTATCCAGCCACATCAGCGCCGTATTTCAGAGGCGTGCAGATCCCAGTGGCTACGATTTGCGCCACGTATCTCTAGCCACGAGGGAGTTTTATTTTTCTGAGTTTCAGGTAAACTTATTAAATACAATTTATCAGTGATATAAAATTTCTTAAACTTAATAAATTCATAAACTAACTGTTTATTTTAATGCAGAAAAAGTTTACGTGGGATCCTGCCAGCCATGATGCCATTAGGGCAGCATGGGAGGCTCTGACGCGACACCGATACTCCGACATGCTTCATCGTTGGAGGTCATCGGGTCAGCGTCCTGCGCACGTGCCAGAGGGTATTTGGCATGAGTGGCAGCAGGCCTGGGAGTCCGATGGCTGGCACAGGAGGTCCGCATCAGCCAGCACGAACCGCCGATCTGAGAAGGACGGTCCTGGCATGGGTCTCTCCCGCCATACTTTGGGCTCCATTTCGATTCAGGAGCACAGACGGCGTATGGTAAGAAAACATAAATATTTTAATTACTATTTTAGTTATTTACAAATATTTGTATTAATATCATTTTTTTTATTGTTATAGTCTGAGCAGAAGGGCATAGATCCTGGTGAGTTTCGTCTATTCAGGGCGACACACACCAGGAGGGACGGTTCCTGGGTCGATACGCAATCACGGGAGGTTGCGGTAAAAAATTAGATATATGTAGATCTGTTTAATTTCTAAAATTTTATTTCGAGAAATTTATTAACTCATTTATTGTTGATTTCATAATTTCAAGACACGAGTCGAGGAGCTTCGCTCCCAGGCATCGCAGGTCGACTCTACTAATGGGGAGACGCCCGTCGAACTCTCAGCAGAGGAGAGTCGGCGTGTGTTTTTGGAGGCTGTTGGTGCCCAGCCACGAGACCGCAGGGTCTATGGTCTGGGCACTAGAGCTTCTACATTTTTCCCCATCAGGCCTCCAGCTCGCGAGTTCCTGGTGATCTTCCTCCCGAGCGTTTACAGGACCTTTGCAGATCTATTNCATCGCAAAGAGTCGCAATATTGTGATGCAATTACGACAAATGGGTATTGTGATGGACAGTTGAGCGACGCCGTCATTGCGTCGCTATTGCATTGCAATATCATGTTTAGCGACGCAATTGCGACGCATTTGGGCATCGCAATATTTATAGGGCATGCTTGCAAATATGCGAACAATGATTTCAAATTATTTGGACATATATTGATTCTTTGGTAGTCTCGTCAGAACTAGATCAATAGCATTTAACTAGGAATGTCTAGAGCTCTGCTTTTAGTAGTGTCAACACCAAGAGAATCCTAGCTAGGCCATGCTAGCCTTTCTCAAGCTCGCAGAAGTTTGAAGGACATGAGGGGTCCAATGTCTCATATCTCAGATATTTTCTGCTCGATCATAAGCATTAGATTAATGTTTCGGAGCAAAAGTAAGCCTTCTGGTACCTTGCCAAGCAGCATTTCAAAGATTGGAAACATAATTTTTTTAAGAAAAGATTAAACAATCAGCAAATGAATGTATAAGATAGACGCAAATCAAAGATGGGAGAAACCATATACCCAAATCAGCAGCTGAATCGGATGCCATCATGGTCTCGAGATCACTACAACCATAGTAGTTGGGGGGTCTCCAATTTATCCGTTGTGGAATGACATCCAGCAGACCAACCGGAATATAACAGCATGTGTAGCTGAGCCATTCTAACAAAAAATGGCGAGTTGTCTCTACATCTGTAGGCAACTAGATTAGCAGCTTAAAGGAGATGAACAACATCAGGTATACAATGGATAACCTACCAGTTTTATCAGCAATAGTAAAAACTGAGTGCAATAAAAATTCTCCATGGGCAACATGCAAAAAGATAACTTACACTCCTGGGGTAATGTACAACAGAAGAGAAAAGATTATCATGCAGTTATAATAAGCATAAGCAAACAAATCCAGCATTGTCACGCTGCAAACACTTGCAAGCATTGTGAGGTGTTTATTATAATACTTTTTCTGTTTCATCAGCTGTTTGAAGAGGCATAACTCATACTAGCAATGCCAGAACACTAGTTGCTGAATTGGGCCTCTTACATAATACTTGCAAGGGCAGGCAGGAGTCAGAGTGAATTCATGCAAGGGAACAAGGAGGCAGAAACCTTGGAAAATGATTAGCTGGTCCAAAATACGGTCACATCATAATTAAATGACTGAAAAATGTAAGACTAACCTTTCTCCCAGGCTTTATCTTAACACAACTACTCTATGAAGATTTTGAAGGTGGAATGGTACAATATTTAGCTTTAAGTAATTCAGATGAATAAATGATAGTGGTAGCTAGACAAATTTGCTCTTGCTATAAAATACAAAAGCTTCTAAAGAAGGAGAGGGAAGTCAATGATTGTACAACGAAACCTAGGTATATGGATCAGTGAAATAACTTGAATGATCTTATGAATCCTGAACCTATTAGGCTATGTGCACTCTTATTTCTAATGAAGGTTCTATGAGAACCGAAAACTTTGTGCAGAAACTAGGATTCTCATCTGCTTGTTTCGAAATTGAACTGTACCTAGTTTGTCCATCCTTAATGATGTTAGTTTAAGATTATTTCAGTAAACATCATGAATAATTTTTAGCCTGTTGGTTCTGTATGGATGTTCTGCATGCATAAAGAAGTTTGATTTAAACTTAATGATGTTTTCATCTAGAGCATAGAATGTTTTCCAGTTAGCCACGCCAATACTTGTTGAGATTAGAGTAGAGAAACATGAAATATCGATCCGAACACTTTATTTGCCCTCTTTAATGTTTGATAAGGGCAACAAGTGCTAAGCGCGGTTAAATCCATGGTTTGTAGAACCAAAACCATGCCATCCATGCAGGCATACCAACTCACATTAGTAGCAAACCGATATGTGGAATCCGTGCCAAGAACAAGACTATCAATACATTAGTTTCATATCTGATACCAAAAGAGAAACAAATAGTACAAACCTTGGTTAAACCACTAGTATAATGCGGAATGATTAATAGGGACCACAAATATCATAATAGATAGTTAGGCATCAAGTTCTTATAGTTGGATTTTACATTCGAGAATCTAATGCTTCAACAATGAAGAGGCAACTTCGAAGTGGAATATTGGAAAAGGAGGAAAATGTTGATGGATTAAGAGAGTTGATCTACAAGGGGAAAAGGAAAATGAAGGCAATCTAATGGAAGATTCTTTGAAAGATATGCCACTAAATTCTTCTATTCCAAATCTCTATTGTGACCTAGGAGTTTGAGCTAGCCCTTTAGATTCAAATATATACACCTTGATTACTTTAACAAACTTTTTGATGCCTCTAACCAAGGTTTTAAATCTGCATGAATGGAATATCTTGGCTTCTCCATGGAACGAGATGCTCCATTGTCCCACCGCATCCTAATTCATGCCAGTCATCTCGATCAAGCATCCATATGTACCTTCAGTCTCTTTCCCTTTTTCATTCCTGTTTCATCCTTTGATTATTTCTTTTCCTTCTTTTTTTTTCCCCTTCTTCCTTCCTTTCTTTTTCTTCCTCCATTTCTTCCTTTCTTTCTTTACGTTTTCTTCTTTTTTTTTTCCTTTATTCTTTCTTTCAATTGTTTCTTTTCTTCCCCCTTACTCCCTGTTTCTTCTTCTTTCCTTGCACTCTTTCTTCTTTCCTTTTATTCTTTCATTCCACTCTTTCTTTTTCTTGTCCCTTGCTCCTTTTTTTCTTTTTTCCTCTTCTTCCCTTCCTTTTTTTTCTTTTCTTTTCTTCTTTTCTCCTACCTTTCTTTTTTTCCCATTCTTCCAGCATTTTCTTCTACCCTTGTGGATGGATTTCCATGTCTTGCTTCCATCTTGATTAGTTTTCTCACAGGCACAGGATAAGACAGCTAGGAAAACTCCCATCCTATTCAAATATTCTGAAGTCACATGTCTAGGTGCTTAAAAATCATTTTATGAGGCCGAAACAAACACTCAAATCTCAATTAGTTTGCCTTGTTAGCTATATATTTTTCTTTTCTTTTTTGACATTGTCACAGTTATTATCCACCTCTCCAACTTGAACATAAAACCTCTCACTTGGGGAGATTGGTACCAACCAGCTGGGCTACCAGCTATTTGTCCCTTGTGTAGGCTATAGCTAGGCATGAAATTTAAACTTCAACAAAATGAAAAGATAAACCTAATGAAACAATTCTAAACAAATTCCAATATGTCCTAAGTCGAATAAAATAAAAAGATGGTCAAAAAATTTACAGCTTTTGGTGCATTTATCATGCGCCAACTCCATATTTATGTAATGAGAGGGTGCTCATATTACATACAACAAATTCCCAGTCCTTATTATTGGCTCACATCCCTGAGCTATAACTTAAATTGAGGGTTACGCCTATAAAAATTAAATCTTAGAAATGCTTAAAAAGAACTTCAGCAGATTTCAGTGTAAAATCACAAAAATCTGGAATTCCAGGTTTGATGTATGCCCTGTAATCATATATAGTGTCTCCAAGCACAAATTTTCAATAGCAATATCCTAAGCTAAAATTATTGATTGCAAATAACATGCCTTCATGAGAACTTAAAACTTCTCACGGTTATTATCGTGTTTTCATGCATTTAAGATTATTTTCTTTTCCTTTTTCTCTCCTTTTTGGGGAAGAATGCTAGGTATCATTCTCACAAAAGAAAATCCAAACATAAGCTTAAGCCTGCAATAAAGCTTTAAAGGATCACAAATAAGATTCAAGTGTATGAATTATGTTACTTGGTACCAAATTCAAGGGAGATCACCATATTGAACAACAGTAATTCCATTTCCTTCATAGTCACAGCGGAAAGCTGAAGCAATAAAGATTTATTTCCATCAGCTGAGCATATCTGGCTCAATTCTTTTCCTAGTTTGATCTCCCTTAACTTTATAAGCAATTCATGACCTTTTTTCCGTTTGAGAGAAAAACCTTCTCTACCCTCTACCAACTAAGCATGCCAACTCATATTTAACTGTGCTTCTTGTTATAAATATTCTAATCCATATCGTTAAAGAACTTTTTATGGTATTTCTTGTCTTTGGGTGTCTTCATATGACTTCGTTTAGTGTTCGTGTTCTCATCATTCTGTTCACTTTAACATTTTGTTGTTGAGAAAAGTTCCTCTTTAAGATCTTAAACATAAAAAGTGGAGACTAACGCCATTTTGAATTCCCATGCAAATGTCTTCCCTCTTTTCTTCTTGATTCCCACTTGTCAGCAGAAATATGTATTATGGAAATAAAATAAATATAAAAGCACCACTTTGAGGAATTAATTTCAGTTCTGATCCCAAAATTATTTGATATCCAAAATTTAGACATGTTCTTGCACTATCCATAACCTATTCAAAATATCATCAGGCTTTCTAATTGTGTCATGTATCTGTTGTCTTATGAAACCCATATTTCAGCTCCATTGCAACTGCAACCCTAATATATGGTTTGATATGTATGCACATATCCAGGATGAAACCATATTTCAGCTCCATTGCAACTGCAACCCTAATATTATGGTTTGATCAGTATGTACATATCCAGGATGATGCAACACATCAAATACCATGAATCTGGTTACAAAGATATCAGCATATTGTAGATTTTCAGAATTTGCTTATTTGATATGATATGATTGGACATAATATAAGTTCGGTAAGGGTTGATAAAGTATACCTTTGGTATCAGATCCCCAGTGTTCTAGGCCAAAATGTACAAAATCTTTGAGAATATTGAATCGCTCCTCAGAGCTAATGTCCCAATGTCTTTGTTCTGTGATTTCAGTAAATATCCAAGGCTGTGAAACAAAAGGTCTATAAATCAAGGACAAATATATATTAAACATGGTGGTTAAAAATATTAAAGAAGTTCTACAAGTTCACCATAGATACTAGGATAAGGGATTTCAATTATTATAGCAGAGAGAACCAGACAGATAGACTAACCTTTATTAATGTGCCTGAGCAATCATGCAAATAGAAAGCTCAGGGCAGTCAGAAGAGTGCTTGCTCGAGTCCAAGTATGAAAAGATATCACCATTCCCCAAAGCTTGCAAACCATCAGGGGCTTTTTTTGCACATTGGTAGATATAATCCCAATCAGCAAGCTTGCTATAGCATTGCTGCCATGATCGACCATGTATGGTCAATGCACTGGCTCCCCAGTCACTAAGATCTGAGATTAGAGAATCAATGATTTCTTCCCTCAAAATAACCTGTACACCTATTAAAAAGAATAGAGTCAAATTCAGAGAAAGATTGATTCTATTATGATTTCATTCTATATGGAAAAAGAGAATGAAATAGCTATTTCAAAAAGAAATGTCTTAGACATCTCAGATGGGATTCCTGACAATTCCTTCAAAACCTTAATCACTAATGTATTGATGGAATTGAATAAGCAGAATGTCATAACAAGATCAACGTCACCAAAATATTGACCTACCTCAGTTAGAGGTTTATCAATAATAGAAGAAGCTGCTTGAATAATGCTCTTCATCCTCATGGGTTTTGTAAGCAGACAAGATCCAGCCCCCTTGTTAACAACAATGTCAATCGGGCACCCATGTTAATGTCAATAGAACATGCATATAAGTAAATTTATTTACTTTATTTTCATATATTCACAGGTCAAAGAAAGAAAACATGTTTTGTGAAAATATCCCAAAGAAATTAATCATAATAGACATCCTAGCTCATGTTCCTTTGTATAAAACTAATCAAACCATGAATTTGCAGATAAATTCTTGAAATCATATCTATCAGAACATTTACAAGAATTCCATGGAAAATATTAATCTTATGTTTTTTTTCAAATATCATATTTACTTGATTTTTTTTTCATTTGACTTGCATGATTTTGTCATGATTTAATGCAGAACATCAATTATTCTTATATGACCATTTTAGATTAATAGTTTTCTTAAACTTTTTTCTAGGTTAGTTTATATCTTTTTCTTCAAATCTCAATAATTCTGCCCTTCCAAATTTGAAAGATACAGACATTGTCTCTTCATATAAAACTAATCATAAACCATCAATTTGTGGCTACATTCTTGAAATCATATCCACCAATAACATTTACAAGGATTCCATGGAAAATATTAATCTTCTATTTTTTGTTCCAAATATCATATTTTCTTGAATTTTTCATTTGACTTGTTATTCATCATGATTGAATGAATATCAACTATTCTTATATTTCACCATTTTAGATTTATAATTTTCTTAAACTTCTTTTCTGGATTAGTTTATTCTTTTTCTTTAAATCTCAATATTTTATGTGCTTCAAAATTTGAAAATATATACATCATGCATTTATTGAAGTAAAAGAAATTCCAACATCAAAATATAATTGAATTCCAAAATTCAACAGGAATTGGTTTGTTTGGCAGTAGTGACCACAGTAGTGGCATGTGAGCCTCCAATTTTTTGAAATATTTTGTTGAGGAAGTGCAATACCACATAGCTCCTTTTTCAATATGCTAAATTCTTCTAAGTTGCGCATGAAATTTGGAAGCTTAAAGCTAGAAGGCAAACCTGCAAAAGATTAGTAAACATAGCCATTTCTCCACAAGTAATATCAGTGCCTAAGGCCTTGCAAACCCTTCTAAAAGGAAGATTCCCAACAGAAGTCAAGGGAGCCAGGTAGAGCTTTCCTCTGAAATCAATAAGCTTCCTTTCCCGTGGATGCAGTTTCAAACTAAAATCAACTTTAGATGAACATAAACTATTAGTCAATATCCCATTTTGTGCATTAGTTTCTTTAACATTTTTCTCCATGTGATATGTGCCTGTCCACATTTCATTTCAAGGTGTCAGCAAAGAAGCGATTCACTTATAGAAAATACATTGCAACACAGCCACACAAAACTTTCATTAAATAGCATTAAAACCTCTACCATAAAATCTAACCATTACTATTATCAGCTAAACATTATTTATCATCAACTGAACTCTTTGCTTTCTTCAAAGGTCTTCTGGGCTCAATGACAGATGCATCATCCAAATAGTCCTTTTCTGTGCATGTTACAAGAGCATTGTCTACTTCATTGCTGAACTGCAAAGAATCCCATTATCATCATCCAGATGAAGACTATCTGATTCATTGAGAGAATCTGGATGACTTTCCACCTGATTGACTTCTGGCATTGCCTTTCTTTTGTGACCCCCCTGCAAAATGGGATGGGTAATAGTGAGGATGGGAAAGACTAACAACTTATACAATCTTTTTAGAATAATATTTTGGGAACAGAAAGAATAATTGCATTTCTAAAACAAAAATCAACAAAACTTTGGTGGCAGATAAAGCAATGCAGGCAACCGAAGAAGAATGAAGTTGGTTAAAAACTACACCTAATGTCCTCAACTTACCTTGCACAGAGGCAGCCATATATGAAATGGAAGAATCATCTAAATACATTTTCATATTCCATGTTTTCTCGAGCAACTTGAACTAATATAAGAATGGGTAGCCTTTTATGCAATGAACATATTAGATCTTTACCCAAGAGGAATCAAGAGATATTGGTGGGGAAAAACAAGTGAGTAAATATAAGAAATAAATAGTTTAAAAGTTTAATTTGAATATATTAAAGGAATGAGTTTCAGGGAGATAAGATAAACAATAGAGTGAAAATTATAAATGCACACAGTAGGATAACAAAATCTTCCAATTGTTTATATACCGTTAGCCCAAGAAGTTTGAGCTGAGCATTAGCCTTTGGAAAAATAACTTTATTCTTCCACAAAAGCTTCTGCAAATCTTTGTTTAGACTATTGATTTCAGAACTCTTTTTAGGAGGATTCTGAGATTCTGCAGGTTTCTTGAGTGTGCCTGCAAATGACAGGTTATTCCATAAGGGCATGTTTCTCCAACACCAATGAATGGGAAATTCCCCTCTAGGTCAGCTGGTTTCTGCATGCAAAGATGATATATTAAGATGTTAACGATAACTGGTGCATAGTTGACTCATAACATCATGAGAATACCTAGTCAGCATGCATCAAGAACAAAGCAAGGATTTAAGCAACATACCAGAGCTAAAAATGCATCCAAATCATGGCTGAAATGGCAATCATTTTTTTAACGACGTGCATCAACATTTCCATTTTTTGTTACTTCTGGACAAATATGCAGTGCAGACTTTTGTTCCTGGGTAATGTGAAAAACATCGAAATCAAAATTAATTTACTACTATGGAAACAGAAGGCGAGGGAGGGGGAGAGAAGCGAATGGAGGGACGTACTTCAGACAATTATTTAGCAGTTCAATAATGTAGTTTAATTTAGCATGATCCACCTGTTTTTCAATAAAATGCAATTTAATTTATCACGATTCATCTGTTTTTCAATAATTCAATAAAAATGGTATGAGTTATTCCATGGCGAACTGGCCATGCCCTAGTAGTCAGCCCTTCTCTCCTTAGAGGAGACTCTAGAATGGAGTCTTGGGTGGTGAATCCCCCAGTTTGCCCAGAAACTTGGGGTAGAGATTTGTCATGTTTTACTGAAACAAGAAATATAAGAAATCGATACAACTTTCATTGAGGCAGAAATATAAAAATCCCAATTTTCCAGGAAATATTACTGCATTTTATTGAAGAAATATAAGAATCCCCATTTTCCAAAAAATATGATTGCAGTTTTACAAAATGCTTTCATGAAAACTTACAAAAGAGAAAAGTTTCTTGCAATATTTTTAGGCATTTTTTATGTAAACACTCGTGTTTAATTTGTCTATAACTAATTTAAGAATGACATGCCATAATATCAAAGCCTGCCACAGATGATGTATAAGAAGAAAACTAGACCAAAAATTTGTTATGTATAAGAAGGAAACTGGGCCAAAAATTTGTTAAAAGCTAACAGAACAAAAGATAGCTGGCACACTTAGTTAGAAAAGCAAACTTCAAATATGAGGACTTTTTAAATAAACAATCAGAATGTCTTAATTTTTCTCTTCTTTTTTTTTAAAAAAAGATAGCTAGACCTTATTGTTATTTCCCAGTGGCCACATAAAACTTACAAAGCATTTAACTACTTAGAACTTTGATTAAAAAAAAAGATTTAACACAAAGACAATTTTAAAACTTTTCTAACATGACTGCAAATTTTTGAAGCTTATTTCCAGCATCAATAAAAGTGCATTATTGAAAAATCTCAAATCTATCAAAATCTTGGTCTATAACTGACCTTCCAAAAATGGTCACGAAATGCCTCAAACAGATTAAAGATAGAAGACACTAGGCTAAGTATACCTACAAACGACAGTTATTTGTTCAAGTCTTATGTGCTAGAGTTTTCTCTGTTACATCTTGGCATCAAGTCTGGATAACCATTTTATTTATTCAAGCAATCTCTTTCCTTAAAAATGGCTTTTTTTTTTTTTTTGTTAAGCCTTTACAAGTTCCATGCATCAAGGAACAAAGGGAAGCCATAACAAGAATTAAACTTGAACAACACAGAATCACGAACCTTAGCTCTTGAAGATTCAGTGGCTTGCATATATCTAGGAAGGGAATTGCTGCTGCTGTCCTTGGACTCATGATCAATGCGATCAGGTTTAGCCATAGCAAATGTGTTGTGCCTCTTGCTAACACGAACCTTAGCTCTTGAAGATTCAGTGGCTTGCATATATCTGGGAAGGGAATTGCTGCTGCTGTCCTTGGACTCATGATCAATGTGATCAGGTTTAGCCATAGCAAATGTGTTGTGCCTCTTGCTAACACAAACCTTAGCTCTTTTAGATTCAGTGGCTTGCATATATCTGGGAAGGGAATTTCTGCTGCTGTCCTTGGACTCATGATCAATGTGATCAGGTTTAGCCATAGCAAATGTGTTGTGCCTCTTGGTATTCTTTGCATCCTTTGGTAAATATTTTGTGCCTTTTCTTCCACCTGAGTCACACTACAGTAAAAATTAAGAATAGCAACTCTTTTTTGCCGACGCATAGGAGGAGCGTTGGAAATCACGCAGCATGCCGACGCTTTAAAAAGCGTCGGCAGACTTTAACCTTTTTTTTCGGGAAAACCCCCCCCCCCCCCCCCACACACCCGCCTCAACACCAGTGCCCTAGCCCCCCCTCCCCCCTTTCGGTCGAGTGCCTCTCCCCGCCAGTGCCCTAGCCCCCTCGAGCTCCCGATCGAGTTCCTCCTCCCTTTTGATCAAGTGCCCTACCCCCCTCACCCGATGCATGGTTTTGGTGGTGCAGGTCTGGGCCCAACGCTTGGGAAGAGATCCATGTCCTACTCGGGAATTGAGGCCTGCGAGGAGATGTGGACGGCCGTGCACCTCCACCACCCTGCGACGTTCGAGGCTCCCGATCGAGTTCCTCCCCCCTTTTGATCAAGTTCCCTACCCCCCTCACCCGATGCATGGTTTTGGTGGTGCAGGTCTGGGCCCAACGCTCGGGAAGAGATCCATGTCCTACTTGGGAATTGAGGCCTGCGAGGAGATGTGGACGGCCGTGCACCTCCACCATCCTGCGACGTTCGAGATGCTGGCCATGGAGGTGAAGCTGAAGAAGGAGGTGATGGAGGACTTGGAGAGGTTTGTGAGGAGGGAGTTCTACAAGAGGATAGGGAAGGCCTGGAAGCGAGGTTACCTGCCGCATTGGCGACCGGGGACCGACAAGTCAAGCTTGGTCGCGACGATGGCGAACTTCCTCAGGTTTGATGTGTACGATTTGGAACTGACACAGGTGCAGAGCAATTCGATGTTGAGAGCGCTGCTCGTCAGAACGGCCAACCGGTCCATTCTGGTGGTGGAGGACATCGACTTCTTGCTCGAGTTGCAGAGTCGAAAGGCAGAGAAGAGGGCAAACAAGGAGAAGATGTCTCCCGATGATGAAGAGGACAAGGTGAGCTTGTCTTCCTATTGAAATTTATCCATGATATTTTTAGAAATAGAAATAGATCTAGAGCTATTTTTTTCTTCACAAATTTCATGATTTATTCATTGTTCAATGATTGTCCTGCTTGGTTTCTAACGACACAGAGTCTTTCTAATCGAAAGTTTTCTTTTTTAATTCCCGTTCACTTTGATTCCAAACAGAGTTCTTTGTTTTAGTCCCAAAACAATCTAAACTTAATTTGTGTTATAAATAATGGCCACAGGTTACACTATCTGGTCTATTGAACTTTGTCGATGGCCTGTGGTCGAGTTGTGGAGAGGAAAGGATCATAGTGTTCACCACCAATTACAAGGATCGCCTGGACCCGGCTTTGCTGCGGCCTGGCCGGATGGACGTCCATGTCCACATGACCTACTGCAGTCCCACCGGGTTCAGAGTCTTGGCTTCCAATTACCACTGCCTCGACCACCACCCGCTCTTCAACGAGATCGAAGGACTGATCAAAGATTGAATTGAAGCATTTGTTTTTTAGGTTATTCTCTTCATTGTTGCCTCAATAGCTCAAAACAAGCATTTGATTGTTAAATTTGGTGAACTACAGGTACTTTCCTGTTTCGATATTATTTGTTGCATGCAACTGTCAAATCCTTTTGATTTGAGTCTTTTGAGAAAGGCCTGTTTCAAATCGTGAGGATTGTTAAATAAATATGGCTTTGAGCCTTTTGAGGAAGGTGCCCATGCCTGTAGATTGGTTTTCTTTTAATGATTGGGCATATCATGCATGGTTTTGAGAAATAAGATGACAATGGGATGAAGCACAAAGTCTTCTCCTTTGTTGAATATTTTTTCTTTGCTTTCTCTTTACATATATAATAATATATAAAAGACACATTGATCTTCTGGTCTCTAAATGGGTGCTTAATTTATCCAACAGTAACATTACATTTTGTGCATGCTGGTTTCATTTTTAGAGCTTAGAGTTTTCATTCCATAGTCTTGCTTCACTTGGAGCAGGCATCTTCTATACTCCTTGACCTCATGATTTGCTAAATTTTGCTTTGTTTCAATGCTAAGTTTATAAGTTTTTTTTTAAATTCTTCAGTGTTTTGAAGATTCTCATCAGATAGTTCATATTTGTTTATGTTTTAGAGATAAGGATGGTTAGTTTTGGAGCAAATAGTGCTATTTATTATACTAAGCAAGAAGATGACAGTTGAAATTTTCATGCAGGGATTCTTCCATGTGTTGTTATTCTTGTGGGTATCTGTTTCATCCCAGAGTCTCCTAGATGGCTGGTGAGACATTAATTGCATGCAATTACCAATTAAACTAGCAAAGCATATGGGACGAGCAAGTCTCACATTTTTAGTCCATTAATAATCTCAGGCAAAGGTGGGACGGGAGGATGAATCCGAGGCTGCATTGCAAAGCCTACGTGGAAAGGATGCTGACATCTTTCAAGAAGCTGCAGACGTTCAGGTTCATACTTGAACCCGTTAACGTTGATAAGTATAATAGTCCACAAGAAAACCAATGGTTAGCGGAAAACATTTGTAATCTTGCTAAATGGACCATGATTTCCAATGACACACACCTGAATGAACTGAATTCTTATGTTCAAGTTTGTTCTTAAAGCCTCCAAGAGATTTAAGAAGCTCCCAAGGTACTTTGAAACATGGTTCACTGTATCAATATAGGAAATCTCATCGATGGTTTATCGATACCATATTTGTAAACCAGGTATGTTCTTGTACATCTCCTGTACTGACACAATATACTACTAGAAGTTCGATGGTAACTATATGGTGCTGTGCCAAACTTCCATGCGTACCAGTACCTTACAACCATTGGCATGGTAGGTACAGAGTGTCTCATGGAATTCCGAGTCTACCATATTCTGGGAGAGACTAGTCTGGCAAATGGTTTTAGCTACCTTAAATGCATCAGCCCAGAATATTTGGTTCATGTAAGTGCTGCCATTATCGATCTTGCATAAGCACATATACTTAAATTCCTGGAATATTTTCGAGTCATTCAATAGTTATTAGAATTCCCAACTTAGGGGGAGCTTACAAATTCATAATTATAACAAACAGTACATCCTGGTGTTCAGATTGACTATTAAAAGAGGGCTTTAAATTTTTTGTTTTAATTTCTTGCTCTTCATGCTTTAATGGTGACTATGCTTTAATGTTTCCAGAAGCTTGTCATATCTTCAAAACTGGGAGCAGTTGCAGGAGCAAACCGGTGGTTGATTCATTGGAAGATAAGGTTATTCGATAATGTTGCTATTTTCATTTCTTTCAATAAATCACTAAGAAAATTGCTTCAAGACTAAGTCTTTCAATTCTTGATTCTTCTCTTTTCTTTTATCGTGGAGTTGAAAATTAAGATTGTAATATTAGTGTTATTGATGATCAAAGTAGAGGGGGCGGGGGGGGGGGGAAGAGAGGCAGGGTGGGCGGGGGGTAGGAACTGGGCTGGGGGGGGGGGGGGGGGGGGGAGAAGAGAGGCAAGGGGGGGGGGAACTGGGTGGATCGGGTTGGGGTGGGGGGGTGCGTGGGAGAAGAGACGCAGGGGGGAACTGCGTGGGGCGGGTTGGGGTGGCGGGGCAGGGGGTGTGGGTGGGTAGGAGAAGAGACACAGGTTGGGGGTGGGGGGGGTGGGTGGGTGGGTAGGAAAGAGACGCAGGTTGGGGGTGCGGGGGAACTGGGTGGGGCGGGTTGGGGTTGGCGTGGGGGCGGGGGGGGGTGTGTGGGAACTATTGCGTGGGCGCGGGTTGGTATAAGAACATTGCCGACGCTTTTTAAAGCGTCGGCAAACTATAATATGCCGACGCTTTTAAAAAGCGTCGGTAAAATTCTTCTCCACCTCCTTTCTAACAACGCTTGTAAAAGCGTCAAAAGGCTATATCCCGACGCTTAAAAAGCGTCGGGAAATAGCTTTAAAAGCGTCGTTATTCCTTGTATTTACTGTAGTGTCACTTTTTGGAATTGATGGTGAGTTCTTGCATGCCAATTGAGATTTTTGCTTTCGAGCATGGTTATTGTTTTTTGCCTTGCTTATTTTATTTTTTGCTGATTTCTGACTCGGTGGTGTCCTGTACGACTCTGAAGCAGTTACATGGCTTTTGGGAGAGCTCTCTGGTGATGAACTACAAATTTGTGCATCTTTTAGATATTCAACTCCAACCTGAATACTTGATCCTGTTGACTTCGCCAGTGGTTGATGCTCCTGCTCAGAATCAACAGCAGGAACAGTGCTGAACAAATTTTCATCACTTTTCTTAAGTTTTTGTCGCTGTAACACATCTGACTCAGAGCAATGAAATTTTGTGCCACAATTCATATTTTCAATATTTAATGCACTATCAGAACCATCAGTCAAATTACAATTTCCTTTGTCTAAAGCTCCAATCTCAAGTATAATACCCTTGGCATCACCTTCAGATATTTTAGGCAAGTCAAACATGGGAGAGATAGACATCTCAGTGTCACATTCTAAAGCAGAATTCTTAATTTTATCCTGAGATCTTGAGTTTTCCACTATGCCAATCTCTTTTGTCTTTTTCAAGGAATCAATTTGAGGATGAACTAATTTAGACTGAACCTTGGCACCTTGATTGACAAAAGTGACAGAACTACCAACACTAGAAACTAAGCTCAGTTCCTCAAATTTTGATTGCACAGCAGAAAATGCTGGACTCTCTGATTTCTTGACCTCAATGCACACTTTTTTCCTTCAGTCTCCAGTGATTCACAAGTCATCCCTTCACTAGTACACTTCTGGTTTCCCATGTCAAATCCAGGTTCCGCATAAATATTATCGAGTAAGGAATGTGAAGTTGCATCTGATTGAACTGATAATTGACTTGCTGTAGAATCAAACGTCTCTCCAATTCTCATATTCCCTTTTATTATGCCCAAAGTCTCACTCTCACACTGGGATTGCCCTTGATCATTTTTTGCTACAGAACTCATTTCTTGATTTGGAGTAGATATAGGAACATTTATTTGGTATTCAACAAAATTTTCATATGTTAAACTTACTTCACCCTCATTTGGGGCTGCTATTTCACTATTCTCTTCCATCATGCCTGATGTCTCACTCTCATACTGGGACTGCTCTTGGTCAACTTTTGCTACAGAATCCATTTCTTGATCTGTAGTAGATACAGCAACATCAATGAGATATTTAGCAGATTTATCATATATTGAACTTACTTCACCCTCAATTGAGGCTGTTGATTCACTATTTTCTTCCATCATGCCTGATGTCTTACTTTCATACTGGGACTGCTTTGGTCATCTTTTGCTGCAGAACTGTTGCTTTGATTTGGAATAGATACAGAAATATGAACTTCAACTTCACCCAAATTTTTCCTTGTTAAATCCCCTGCACTATCAATTGGGGTTGCTGGTTCAAAGGGAGAAGACACTGAATCTGATGATATAGAGGCAACAGGATCAGGAACCACATTTGCTATATCAAACGCAGCAATGTTAGTTTTTTCCTTCTCTCCCTGACAATCTTTATCTAACTTAAACTGCTGCTGCTGCCCTGTTTCTAAAGACATCACAAACGTCCACCTCTCCAACCATTTCCATGTTGAATCAGACCTCAAAGGATCACAACTGACAATAATTGGTTTTATATTGGGCGTTGGCTCCAGAAGCTTGCAGTGAAGTATAAAACTATAAGTTCTATTTGAAAGATTAAATACCAAGAGAAATGTTTTACTAGACTTGGAGAGCAGAAAAGGGATCAGTAAATCATACCAGACGAACGAATGCATTGGAAAGCAATTTCTCAATTGAAGCATATGATGTATATGATCTCGTGCCACTATTAATCTGAAATGAGAAACAAGGTCAGACTTAAATGGAATATGAAACAACAAAAAAGAAGAGAACAGCGATATAGCTTTTAATGATATTATATGAGAACCTAAAAAAAATTAATGGAAGATAAATCTCAGATTAGTAATTGCTGTTAAGATGGATTTGATGGCCTAGTTGAAAAAGTAGAAAAGAACAAAGCGAGGGGGAGGAAACACAAAAAATATGGATTGAATAGCATGTCCAGGTCTCAGCAGTGAGCAACCACAGCAGTACTTGGTTAAGAGGTTAGAAAAGAAAGAATGCTGGACATAAAAATTTCACAACTTGTTGGCAGAGCATTACTTAGTTCACATAGCATTTGAAAATAGACAATACAGGATTGAAAGAGACTAGTCTGCTAAAATGTTTAATCTAACACTAGAATGATTCCAAACTCCACTACATACAAGCTCCAAACATTGTCCAGTCTACATGTACAACACGACCCTGGTTGTT
This sequence comes from Calamus simplicifolius, assembly GCA_900491605.1. Classification (NCBI taxonomy): domain Eukaryota; kingdom Viridiplantae; phylum Streptophyta; class Magnoliopsida; order Arecales; family Arecaceae; genus Calamus; species Calamus simplicifolius. The sequence goes on from UESW01004774.1 coordinate 656,425, forward strand.
AAAAAAGAAGTGTGGAATAAAGAATGAAGCAAAAGCATCATCAAGATGTTTCATACCAAGGAATCTACCTGTAGCTTCTCATCAATCTGCTCTTCTGCAGCAGACTTCTCCTCTAGTCGATGTGCAAGGCGAGCCTGTACAAGTGCTTGCATTTTGATGATGGCTTGTGCACATTGCAAAGTTCCCACAGCTTGTCTCCTGACAAGATGACCACGTATGGCAGCTTGCAATTTGACAATGTTCTTACATTTTTCAAGTTCTTTCTGAGCCTATAATTATTTAAAAAGTCAAGAATATTACAATTCACAGCTAAGAAAGTTAAAATCTCAATACCAAATATCTCCTGGTTGCAGCCTGGATGACAGTAGCAACACCTTCCTGAAAAACGTTATCATTGGTGGTTGTAACTTCAGCAGCAAGCAGCGAGTTAGAAACTTCTGGATCAATTAGAGCTGACAATGGAGTCGTTTCATTTGCCTGTTCTAGGCTTGGGGGTGGATTTGGAACAAACGAATGTACCATACCAGGTACTTTTGGATCAACTGGAACTCTAAATGAGGGTTTTTCATTTGTCTCTTCTAGTATGGTTGGGATTTCTGGAACATGTGATTCTTTTTCAGAATAAAAGTCATTGGTCATGGTTTCTAGCATTTTCATGTTAAAATAAGGTTCTGAGATGACAGGGTTGTTTTTCACCAGATTTCTAGATGACCTCTTTCGGAAACTCCCCCTCCCTTTATCTAATGTTGCTTTGCTCTGCAAATAGATTGAAAACATAATCAGAAAAAAATCATATTCAGCAGACAAAAATGAAGATAAAGTTGCTGGCAAAAGATAGAAAAAAGGCATATTAAGAATAACTTATGGTAGTGATAGAGCTAACATGGTGTATATGGCATTAGAATTTAGAATAACCACTGAAAGATGCTTTACAAAAACAAATCCTACTAAAGCTAAGTTATGGTAGTAATAGAGTTAGCATTGTATATATATATGGCATTGGAATTTAGAATAACCACTTGAAGATGCCTACACAACCAAATCCTATTAAAGCCATAACAAAAGGATAGGCATGAAGAAAGAAACTTATGAAAACAAAGGCATAAAGGAAAATAAATAAATTTCTTTAAGAGAAGCAAAATAAATGAAATGGCTCCCCTATCATATTTATAGTGAGCTTGAAAGGAAAGGAATGCTATGTCGTAGAATATGTTACAAGGATTGATGTGAGTGGAGAAAACAATTACAAGATATTACTCATGGCTTCCCTGAAGTTGAATGTCTTGTACATAATTCATCCAAAGGTACCAAAAAATATGATTTATTTGAGTGCTATCAAATCATTCGGATTAAGTTATTATTTAAAATGAAATTTCCTAATCCATTAAAAATGTTTGACTCAAAACTCAATAACTATAAACAAGATATTGAAATTAAACCTTTTCCCCCTCTAAGATCTTAAAATACGATTGTTTCCAAAGAAAAGAAAAATGTTCAGTATATTAATTCTATGATGGTAATGGTGAAAAAGAATGACTCAGGTTTTCATCTGAAATTTCTAGTTCAATATAACCGAGGAATGTTGTGTTGTGCATGATATAGCCAGTTACTTTTAGATGAACATATCTGCAATATATACTTTCTTTCTTTGTTTTTAAAGGTAGATCTTTGTTACATATTTTCATCCATGGTCTTTTACATGTTTGATGATTCCTTCATGTTCTGGTAGTCTTATGGTCACATCTTTGCACAAATATTGCTAGACTATGGTCAAAATTTTTGGCTAAAAACATAAGTTTCATATACAACTTATCAAAGATTCTGGTTTTATCCAGAGTTACTGAAACAGCCAAAACCACATATAGAAGGGGCTTGCATTGGTCTGACACATTTCTTTCGGATGCTCCTATTTTCCCCTTGAGCCAAAAAACACAGACCTGGTTATTGATCATCAGATCTTGCATGATTGAATTCAGTTCCACATGATTGGTTCTTGAAAGGGAGTTGGGTCTAGCACCTCTATTTGTCAAAAAATTGTAATATCTAAATCAAGGTCAAGGTCTTAGCCAAGATATGCAAAATTAGTACCAAGATTGTATTAGTACAAGTTAGAATGATACTTTCAAAATAATTTTTTAACTTAAACCTCTTCCTTTTTTCTTTTGGCAAGGCTCAACATGGCACGTGCCATATCAACTATTGATGACCGGCACTCCACTAGCACTGGTGCTAGAAAGCTTTGTTCGAAAAAGAAATGATCTTTCAGCCTTATTCGGATTGCATAAATTCCCAAATTTGGAAATGAAATAGATTCTTTTAACATTTCATGAAAAATTTCAAAGAAAGCATTTTTATATAAGCATCCAAGCCGTTAGCAATAAATAGAGAGTTTTCTAAGCTTGAGGCAAAAATCAATGAAATTTTAAAGAATAAGTTGCCATCCACAAAAGATTTAAAAAGAAAAAATATAACCATAGATATGAAATATATAGATTTGCTTCATGAATTCTTATTTGCCGACAATTTCTATTTAAGATTATCTCCAACGTTACCATAAGTTATCCAAAATCCTAATGCATAGTTTCCATCCATGTTTGCTCATCCTTTCCTATTATCCTTCCTTACAAGCAACTCTCCTTGCAAGGTGATGTGGCCAGTGGCGCCACGTTGACATTCACCGCAAAGTCGACTGATGGCATGGACAGAGGCAGGTCGCCCTGCATCTCCAAGGCAGCCCAACTCTCCAGTAGGGCCGCACGTCTCCAAGTCAGCCCCAGCAGCTACGGTTTCTCCAAGTTGGCCTCTAGTGGCCCCGGCTTCTCCAAGTCGGCCCAGTAGCCCCGACATCTCTAAGTCGGCCCCTGACGGCCCCAGCTTCTCCAAGTCGGCTCCAGCAGCCCCGACGTCTCCAAGTTAGCCTCCAGTGGCTTCGACTTCTCCAAGACGGCCCCTGGCGGCCCCGTACATCTCCAAGTCAGCCCCAGCAGCCCCGACTTCTTCAAGTTGGCCCTTGGCGACCCCGACTTCTCCAAGTCGGCTCCAGCAGTCCCGATATTTCAAGGTCGGCCCCGGCGACTCCGACTTCTCCAAGTCGGCTCGTGGCGGTCCTGATCTCTCTAAGGCAGCCTCCAGCAGTCCTGACTTCATCTACCACCTGACCTTTGCCACCTGACACTACCAGGCCTACCTACCGTCTGACACAACTAGGTGTTGGGATATGTGGCCATAAACAAATAACATTTATTATTTTACTAAATAATTTGAAAAAAATTTAATATTATACTTGCATGCATGTTTTGATGCTTTATAAATATCAAAAATCCCTGGATTATTTAAATGTAACTTTAAATATTGTATATAAGTGTTATATATAGAGGATAATATTTAAAGTAAAATAATCTAAATTATCCATAATTATAAATTAAAGTTGCAATAGGGATCTTTAATTTAAAATTACTAGCACGGTTCATTACATTCTAAATGAAACGATCTTATCCGGATTATTGATAATAAGATTATTGGAATGAAAGTGCTTTGTATAATTTGATTATATAGGATTGGAACACGATTAATTATGAATCTCTAATAAATTTCATTGTTAAAATAGAGTATTCAAAATTAATCAATGATGGTCATATATGAATCGATCTTAATTTTGAGTAATTAATAGACTCCTATTTATTGTATTATATTTTTTGACATATCGGGTAATGACACAGAAACATAGTGTCAAATTCTTGGTATATTAAAGATATAATAACATAAGTAGCCAAGAATATTAATATATAAGATGAAATCCATTCCTTCGTAAAGAAGTCAAATGGACAGTTCCCATAAGTGTTGATTCGGGACTTGAATAATAAGAGCGCTCAATTTATGATTGATCATAAATATATTATTCATTATAGAATTAATAGTACTTATGGATAAAGATATAATTAAAGAGGTTAACAGAAAATGCCTAGCTTTAATCATGAACGTTTATGAAGGATTGATTTATATGTAGTGACTATATCAGACTATTCAAATCCTTTTGAATATAATTAATTTTATAATTTTAAGAATGTAGTTCCAAATTTTTAGTGAAGTAATTTGGAATTAAGAATTTTGATATTTTAATTAAGGTGGTAATTGAATGTCAAAATTATTGGAGCTTAAAATTATAATGTCCATAGTTCCTCTTGATGGCTCCATTAAATTATGTGAACTTTATGATATGTTGGGTTGAGTTATTAATTTAGAATTGAGAATTCTAAATTAATTTTCATACAAAAATTAATTGGATTAATTTCTATTTTAAATAATATGATTATTTAAAAATAAATTTAAAATTATTTACGGTGTGCTAGGGAACACATTATAGGCATATTCCACAAGAAGAGTCCATGTGAAAATTATTTAGTTGTTGTAGAAATATATATGGGATCATGAGAGAGCCTTTCTCTCTCCCGTAATGTCCCATGATAAGTATATCAAAATTAACAATTGGTTGTTTGATTGATATACATTAAAGTAATTCCAAGAGTTGGAAGTTATCTTTAAATTTTAATTAATTGATTAATTAATTAAAGAGGTTGGTAGTTATTATTCTCTTAGAATATAAGATTCACGAGAGAAGAATAACATCGGACAACAATCATCAACCACGGAGAGTTCTCTTCTTCAACTTAACGAAAGGTCAATTTCTTAATCTTCTTATTGTTCTTGTTATTAAATTAATACGGGTATAGATGGCTAACTCAATTTTTAAGATATGTGATTTGATCCTTATCTTGTTTTCGCTAAGATATATGATTTGATCCTTATCTTGCTTCCGCAAACATCTCAAAGTCATATTAAGATTACCATCAATTAGTACAGAGCAGATTATACCCCTATTAATTTAATAATAGATTATATGATAATCTTTATATGATTGGGTAGGCACTCATGCATAATGGTCTATGTTTTTAATATTTTTATGATGATGAATGTATGTGCAAATGGATTGGCTAATAATTTTTCAATTTCATGGAATAAGTTATGTAATTTTATTTTGATTAGATCAATTGAATATAAGATTCCTTTTATATTGATAAAGAAGAAAGGTTCTTCATGGTTTTGAGAAAAGTTCTCAATTAGAATTTTTTTATACTTATTAAAGAGACATGTTTTATTGAGAATTTTTTCAAAAGCTGTGATTTTGAGTGGGGAATCCCTTCCCTTGGCTCTGAGCCTCATCATTTTCCAGGAATTCGAAGAGCCTCACCGTTTCCTAGTGATTCGAAGAGCCTCACCATTTTCCAAAGATTCGACGAGCCTCACTATCTCAAAAGACGTGAAGAGTCACATGAAGTTTTTTTTTTCATTTCACTTCTTATTGAATATTTTTATTATATTGATAATAATTACATTTACTCTTCACGCATGAGAAGTTTTTCCATTCCGATTTTATGGAATGTTTTTTGTTATGTTGATAATAATTATATTTCATGCATATTATATGACATTAGATAGAAAAGTGTCTACCTATTTATTATATGTCATGCATTTATGTGCATTATTATTTTATTATTTTTTTACTAAAAAAAGTTTTAGTAAATTATATTTAATGCACTTTGCTATAAATTTAATGAGATTAAATTTGTAAATTAATTTAGCAATTGGATTTGCAAAATTAATGTGCCAAATGTGATGTTTTAAATTTAAGTGTTATATTTAAGTTATCACATTTAGCTTATTTTATAATTTTAAAGTGTTTAAAATTATAAAATCTTAGTGATTTAAATTGTTTAAATTAACTAAGGGTTTATAAAAAAAAGTTGTTTTATAAATAAAATATACTTTTGTAAAATAATGAGTGGAAGGGGTAATATGAAAATATAAACCTTTGGTCTCCATCGTTAGTACAACACCGTAAGTTATTAGTAGCGCCTCGAAACGCTTTGATTTCGTTCTCCCTACGGAGGGTATCTACTAATGGCAATACCAAGGTTGTCTTCCATGAGATAGGTCTTTTAAGATGTATTTTAGAATTGACCTACCCTACAACGGCAATTTCTAAGTTAAGTCTCAAAAGGTCAGATACGATGGGTCGCACTCATGAAGAAATAATTAAATTAGTTAATTATTTTTTGACCAAAATTTAAGAAAATTAATGAGTATTAGAAATATGAGATATTTTGGAAGATACTTATTAATTGAGAAAGTCTCATTTTAATTAGCAACTATTTGACCTACTTACGGCAGCACTTAGTTGTGGAGATTAAAATTCCTTAGGCCTTTAAAGTAAACATATTTTTGTGTATTTTAACATGTGCATTTATGCATCATATTTACTTTGCCTTAAATTATATAATGATATTTATGTAATTTATTAAAATTTTTCTTTATTTTTTAGCAAATATGTCAAACCCGATTTTCTCACTTCTCGCCTCTCAAGTATTAACGGGTGAAATTTTGTTAAGTGAAAAAGCAACATGAATATCCTTCTCATTAATGAAAACTACCACTATGTCCTTAAGGAGGATTGTCCTCCAGTGCCTCCAACCAATGCATCCAAGGTTGTTACTGATGAGTACAACCATTGGATTGTTGCAAACAACAAAGCCCGCTGCTACTTGTTAGCCGCAATGAATGAGGTGCTTAGAACTAAGCACGAGGCCTTTAAAACTGCAAGAGAGATTATGGAATCTCTGCAACATATGTTTGGACGCCCATCTGATCAGGCTCGCTACGAAGCTGTAAAAGCCATTATGAATGGCAAAATGGAGAATGGTTCTTCTATTCGTGAGCACATCCTCAAAATGGTCAATCATTTCAATGAGGCTGAGATCAATGGAGCTAAAATTGATGAAAAGACTCAGGTTGGCATGATCCTAGAGGCACTATCTCCCACTTTTTTTTAATTTAGGACTAATTAGATTATGAATCATAAAAAGGGTAATCCGACTGAACTCTTCAATGAGCTGCAAATATATAAGACTCTTATAGATGATAAGAGTGGTAAGGCAATTGTTGCTGAAGCCAACACAGCTGAGGAAAACCCTTTCCTTCAAAGAAAAAGAAGAAGAATTATGTGGGAAAGAAAAAGGATAACAAGAAGAAGGTCCAGAAGAAGAAAGGAAAAGCTGCTCAGCCTAAACCTAAGGCTGCTCAGCCTAAACCTAAAGGAAAGTGTTTCCACTGTCATCAAGATGGCCATTGGAAAAGGAACTGTAAAAAGTACCTTGATGAGCTGAAACAGAAAAAGAAACAAGGTAAATTAGATTTACTAGTCATGGAAACATGCTTAGTTGAGAATGATTTCTCAAGCTGGATTATTGATTCAGGAGCATCTAACCATGTCTGTGTTCTTTGCAGATGCTTGAGTCTGCCCGGGATCTTCAAGTGGAGATTTTACGATGAGAGTAGGCAGTGGGGAAAAGGTGTCAGCGACAGCAGTAGGGATAGTTTGACTATCGTTTGCTAATAATAAATTTTCTTTTGAACAATGTTATTATATTTCAGATTTCAAACGGAATTTGATTTCGGTGTTAAAGTTGCATGAACAATTTATTTCTATTTCTTTTAGTATTGACTATGTTTCAATTTTTAAGAATGGAATAAATATTTGTTCTGGGTATGTTGAAAATGGTTTATATTTTGTTAAACCAAATTCCTACAACTTGCTTCAAACCGAAATGTTTAAAGTCACTGAACCAACTCCTAAAAGAAGAAAAGTTGCGAATAATGACAATGGCACGTATTTATGGCATTTGAGGCTTGGTCATATTAATATAGACATAATAGAAAGACTAGTGAAGGATGGTCCTTTAAGAGAGCTAAGAATTGACACTCTACCAGTCTGGAAATCCTGTCTAGAAGGCAAAATGACCAAAAAACCTTTTTCAGCAAAAGGTGAAAGAGCAAAAGCACCTTTAGAAATCATACATATTGATGTATGTGGGCCTTTGAATGTCAAAACTAAAGGGGGCTATGAATATTTCATCACATTCATTGATGATTATTCTAGATATGGATATGCATATCTGATGCAAAGAAAATCCGAGGCCTTTGAAAAGTTCAAAGAATTCCATGCTGAAGTAGAAAAATAACTCAGTAAATCAATCAAAACTCTTCGATCTGATCGAGGAGGAGAGTACTTGGTTATGAATTTCAGGACCACTTGATTGAGAATGGAATATTATCACAGCTCACGGCACCTGCGACACCCAGCAAAATGGTGTAGCTGAAAGAAGGAATCGCACTTTGCTTGATATGATAAGATCAATGTTAAGCTATTCTTGTTTGCCTACCTCATTTTGGGGATATGCATTATAAACAGCTGTATACATTCTAAACTTAGTTCCATCTAAGTCAATCCCTAAGACTCCCTTAGAGTTATAGAATGGTCGCAAACCTAGTTTGAGACACATCCGCATATGGGGATGTCCAACCCATGTGATGAAGGAAAAGACTAGAAAATTGGAACCTCGTTCAGAAGTATGCATGTTTGTTGGATACCCTAAGGGAACGAGAGGAGGTCTATTTTATAGTGCTAAAGATAACAAAGTATTTGTGTCGACAAATGCTACGTTTCTTGAGTACAATTATATGATCGAATTCAAATCTAGAAGTAAAGTAGTTCTGGAAGAGTTGCTAGCTGATGAGATCAGCTCCACACCAACAAAAGTTGTTGAACGACAAAAAGTTGAGACCACTACTCAAGATCAAATTCCACCACCACCACCACGTAGTGGGAGGAAAATAAGATTACCCATCCACTATGGTCAGGATGGAGAAGCACAAGTTGTAGTCACCGATGGCAGTGATGATGATCCATTGACATACAAGATGGCAATGGAGGATGTTGATCAAGAGAAATGGCAGGAAGCCATGAAACTCGAAATGGAATCAATGTATTCTAATACAGTCTGGAAGCTTGTAGATCTACCAGAAGGCGTAAAGCCTATTGGATGCAAATGGATATATAAGAGAAAAAGAGGAGCCGATGGAAAAGTAGAGACTTTCAAAGCTAGGTTGGTGGCAAAGGGTTTTACCCAAAAGGAAGGAGTAGATTATGAAGATACTTTTTTGCCAGTAGCCATGCTAAAATCCATTCGGATTCTCTTGTCCATTGCTACTCATTATGATTATGAGATATGGCAAATAGATGTCAAGATGGTGTTTTTGAACGGCCATCTTGAAGAGACTATTCATATGGTCCAACCAGAGGGTTTTGTGGTTAAAGGCCAAGAGCAGAAAGTCTGCAACTTGCAAAGGTCCATTTATGGGCTTAAGCAAGCTTCTAGATCTTGGAACATCAGATTTAATGAAGCCATAAAATCTTATGGTTTTGAACAAAATTTAGGTGAACCTTGTGTCTATAATCTAAAGGAAGGAAATAAAGTGGTCTTCTTAGTTCTTTATGTGGATGACATTTTACTCATTGGGAATGATGTAGGATCTCTGTCCAAAATAAAGAACTGGCTAGCCAGCCAATTCCAAATGAAGGATTTGGGAGAAGCAAGCTACATTCTTAGCATCCAAATTATACGGGATCGCAAGAATAGGCTTTTGGCATTGTCTCAGGCATCGTATATTGACAAGGTGCTTGTCAGATTTGCGATGCAAAACTCTAAGAAAGGTAATTTACCTACTCGACATGGAGTTCATCTTTCTAAAGAGCAGTGTCCTAAAACACCGCAAGAGGAGGAAGATATGAGATGGATTCCCTATGCTTCGGTAGTTGGTAGTTTGATGTATGCAATGTTGTGTACAAGACCCGACATATGCTTTGCAGTGGGAGTGGTTTGCCGATACCAGTCAAACCCAGGATTGGATCACTGGGTTGTGGTCAAGCATATTCTCAAATATCTGAGGCGAACGGGAAACTATATGCTGGTATATTCTGGTAGGGATTTGATTCATATTGGATATACAGATTTGATTTTCAATCAGATAGAGACTCTCGGAAGTCTACCTCTGGAGCGGTGTTCACTTTGAGAGGAGGAGCCATTATATGGAGAAGCATCAAGCAAACCTGCATTGCTGACTCAACCATGGAGGCTGAATATATAGCAGCTTGTGAAGCAGCTAAGGAGGCAGTCTGGCTTCAAAAATTCTTGAAAGATCTAGAAGTTGTTCCAGATATGCATGAACCAGTTAGACTCTACTGTGACAACAGTGGCGCAGTAGCCAATGCCAAGGAACCCTAAAACCACCGTAAAGGAAAGCATATAGAGAGAAAATTTTACCTTATGAGAGAGATTGTCAGTAGAGGAGACGTTTCAGTTGATAAGATCGCATCTGCGATCAATATAGCTGATTCGTTCACTAAGACATTACCGGCTCAGGGTTTTGAGCTACATCTTGAAGGAATGGGACTTAGAGACATGTCTCATTTGCTTTAGGGCAGTGGGAGATTGTTGGGATATGTGCTCATAAACAAATGACATTTATTATTTTGCTGAATAATTTAAGAAATTTTTCAATACTATACTTGCATGTTTTGATTCTTTATAAATATCAAAAATTCCTGGATTATTTAAATGTGACTTTAAATATTGTATATAAGTATTATATACAGAGGATAATATTTAAAGTAAAATAACCTAAATTTGTCCATAACTATAAATTAAAGTTGCAATCGGGATCTTTAATTTAAAATTACTAGTGCGGTTCATTACATTCTGAATGAAACGATCTTATTCGGATTGTTGATAATGAGATTATCGGAATGAAAGTGCTTTATATAATTTGATTATATATGACTGGAATGCGATTAATTATGAATCTCTAATAAATTCCATTGTTAAAATAAAGTATTCAAAATTAATCAATGATGGTTATATATGAATCAATTTTAATTCTGAGTAATTAATAGACTACTATTTATTGTATTATATTTTTTGACATTCCGGGTAATGACGTAGAAACATAGTGTCAAATTCTTGGTATATTAGAAATATAATAACATAAGTAGCCAGGAATATTAATATACAAGATGAAATCCATTTCTTTGTAAAAAGTAGATGGACGGTTTCCATAAGTGTTGATTCGGGACTTGAATAATAAGAGCTCTCAATTTATGATTGGATCATAAATATATTATTCATTATAGAATAAATGGTACTTATGGATAAAGATATAATTAAAAAGGTTAACGGAAAATGCCTAAACTGTTTATGGAGAATTGATTTATATGTAGTGACTATATCAATGGACGATTCAAATCCTTTTGAATATAATTAATTTTATAATTTTAAGAGTGCAGTTCTAAATTTTTAGTGGAGTAATTTGGAATTAATAATTTTGATATTTTAATTAAGGTGTTAATTGAATGTTAAAATTACTGGAGCTTAAAATTATAATGTCCATAGTTCCTCTGGATGGCTCCATTAAATTATGTGAACTTTATGATATGTTGGGTTGAGTTATTAATTTGGAATTGAGAATTCTAAATTAATTTTCATATAAAAATTAATTGGATTAATTTTTATTTTAAATAATATGATTATTTAAAATAAATTTAAAATTATTTACGGTGTGCTAGGGAATACATCGTAGGCATATTCCACGAGAAGAGTCTATGTGAAAATTATTTAGCTATTGGAGAAATATATATGGGATCGTGAGAGAGCCTTTCACTCTCCCGTAACATCCCATGATAAGTATATCAAAACTAACCAATAATTGGTTGTTGGATTGATATACGTTAAAGTAATTCCAAGAGTTGGAAGTTATCTTTAAATTTTAATTAATTGATTAATTAATTAAAGAGGTTGGTAGTTATTATTCTCTTAGAATATAAGATTCACGAGAGAAGAATAACATCGGACAACAATCATCAACCACAGAGAGTTCTCTCCTTCAACTTCACTTTATCTCATGAGTTGAGAAGACAAAGTGAATAAAACTCAGTTATGTGATCTCAACCCAAATCAAAAGGAACGCCCACTCGTTCGCGTTCATCATAATTTGAATAATGTTTGGAAAGATCCATGGTGATCGAAAGGATTTGGTGATTCCAAGGTAGTGTTGGTGGAGAATGAAAGGTTATTTCTTAATCTCCTTATTGTTCTTGTTATTAAATTAATACGGGTATAGATCGCTAACTCAATTTTTAAGATATGTGATTTGATCCTTATCTTGTTTCCACTAAGATATGTGATTTGATCCTTATCTCGCTTTCGCAAACATCTCAAAGTCGTATTGAGATTACCATCACCAGGCCCATCTATCGCTTGGGCCACGCTGCCTGACACGATCGGGCCCACCTACCATCTGACCCGCACAGTTGATAGGACCAGGCTCACCAATCGCAAGACCCATGCTTTCGATGAAACCAGGCCCACCAACCAGCTCCTGTTCACGTAATCTTCATGAGTTCGGCAGACATTTTCCTTCACTGAACCCCATGTGGCTGATCCCCAGACCGATAACCGAATGTCTATAAAGGGGTAAGAGAATTCAAGGTAAGAGGATATATCTTTCTCACCCTGGGAAAAAACTACATAATTCTCAGGGCCTCCTTTCTCTAGAGAGCTTCTTCAAGCTCTCACTACTGTGACCTCGGTTACTAACTTGACCATCAGAGGGTCCTGGTTGGGCTAACCCCTGGCATTGGAACTTTTTGCAGGCCGTCCACTCCAGAGGAGGCTACGTTCGTAAATCGACATTTTTGGACGGTTAACCTCGGTGATCGAGCATCAACAGATTGGCGCACCAGGAAGGGGGAAAAAGAAAGATGAGCTCTATAACATCTGTTTGCGAGTTTCCTCTCCCTCTTTATCAACAATGATGGTAACGCGTACCCAAGATGCCTTCGCCAACAATCCTTGGGGGCATCTCCAACCGACGGAGCAGCAAGAGGCCAATCTCCTACTGCTAACCCTTCGGCTACTCATGCGCTACCAGTCATGGCTAATCAAGCTGAATAGTTGGCCGCACTCACCCAGTAAGTCTAAACCCGCATGGCAATGATCACGGACTCCGAGAGCAGCAATCCATGGCCACCCAGCATCAGCTTGCTCCACTTGCACCACCATCTACTGCACTGGCCAGTCAGCAGTCTGCTCGAGGGAGGTCCTCCCGTCGGGGGACTGGCCACCTTCGTGCCTCTCCCAGAGAACACCATCGGGAGCTCCTCAAGAGGTCACGCTCCCCTGCTCATAGCCTGGATGAGTCTTCCCAGAGCCCCGACACCAAGAAGAGCCAAAGTGGAGGCACTACCACCCGTGCTCTTCCCTTTCTTCTTCTTCCTCATCCTCTGGGCCACCAAAGAAGATGTCAGCCATTAATCTCCAGGAGGAACATCTAGATGAATACCATCGACAGTTGGAGGAGCTTATCAGAAAAGTCAACAAACACCCGAAGGAAGAGTACGACACTTGTCCCCCATACACATGCCGAATCTTGGAAGATCCCATCCCTTCCAGATTTTGCCTCCTTCAGCTGGATCCATACGATGGAACAATGGACTCTTTTGATCACCTCGAGAGCTACAATGCCCTCATGCAAGTCTAAGGGGCTACTGATGCCCTCCTGTGCAAGGCCTTTCCCATGATCTTACGGAAGGCTGCCCGTGCCTGGCACTCTCGTCTGTCCCCGCACAGCATCAACTCCTTTCGGGAGCTGGAAAGAGCATTCCTGGCATACTTCGATGCTTGTCGAAGAATCCCATGGGTCATGGATAGCCTCTTCTCCGTGCAACAGAAAGAGGTAGAGTCACTTCGAGATTTCATGACCCACTTCAAAATGGCTGCTCTTGAAGTATATCATCTGGACGATGCGGTGGCAACTCTGGTGCTGAAGCGAGGACTCCGCTCCTCCCGCTTCACTTTCTCTTTGGATAAGAAGTTGCCCAGCTCCTACTCTGACATTCTCCTCCATGCACAAAAATACATCCATGCGAATGAGGCCGACTTCATCCAGCGGGAGTCCGAGCAGGGCTCCGGCCGGAGGTCCATCTGCTCTGAGCCAAGCGAATCCTCTCGCCCCAAGAAGCTCAAGCTGCCACACCGATCGAACAATAGGCGCTGAAGCCTCACCCTCAGGAAAAGCGAGCTTATGCCCCTTTTTGTCCCCCGTTTTCACATCCTCATGAAGATCAAGGGCGAGCCATATCTCCAATGCCCTTCCCTTATAAAAAAAGTTTCTTTCGCGACAAAAGCTGCTACTGCCACTTCCACCAGGACTACGGCCATGACACCGACAACTGCTACAACCTGAAGCATGCCATTGAGAAACTCATCCAGTGGGTTTACCTCAAAAAATATGTCCAGAAGGCATCCCTAGTTGATTTTAGCACTTATGGGGCCCCCACTTGTCTCAGGCTATTATCATGAACAACTTCCCGATGGAGAGGATGGTAAGGATGGTGCAATCTAGCAATGGGATGGGGGAGCAGTCCTGCCTGCTTCAAGTCCTCAAGTGGCCTAGGAGAAGAGACTGGGCTACTGACTTTTTCACTAGGGGATGACCCGACAAGGATGGTGCGAGTCGGTGGACTTCTCCCTAGAGGGGAGTTAGCCAGGATTGATACTGTAAACAATGAGAGGGACAGGTTGCTTGCTACCGGCCACATTCGGGAAGCGCACTATCCAAGTTGGTTAGCCAACGTAGTCATGGTTCGTAAGGCAAATGGGAGCTGGAGGATCTACATCGACTTCACCGACCTTAACAAGGTGTGCCCAAAAAATAGCTTTCCATTACCCCTGATTGATCAACTGGTGGATTCGACATCCGGTCACAAGCTTCTCAGCTTCATGGATGCCTTCTCTGGGTACAACTAGATAAAGATGGACCCGAATGACGAAGAGCATACCTCTTTTGTGACCGAAAAGGAAATTTACTGCTATAAGGTAATGCCTTTCGGCCTCAAGAATGCGGGAGCAACTTATTAGAGGTTGATGAACAAAGTTTTCAAAGATCAGCTAGGCCAAAATATGGAGGTTTACGTAGATGACATGCTAACGAAGAGCACCCATGCCTCCGATCACATTTTGATCGAGAGGAGACCTTCAACAATCTCCGTCGTTACAAAGTTAAGCTGAGCCCAAAAAAGTGTGCTTTTGGGGTCACGATGAAAAAAAATTTGGGCTTTATGGTGACTCAGCTAGGAATTGAGGCACACCCAGAGAAGATCAAAGCCATCCTCGATATGAGGCCGCCGGCCAACAAGAAGAAGGTGCAGCGGCTCATCGGGAGAGTGGCAGCCCTAAGCCAATTTCTCTCTAAGTCGGCTGAAAGGCGCTTGCCCTTCTTCAAGGCCCTGCGCAAAGTGAACGGGTTCGAGTGGATGAAAGATTGCCAAAAAGCTTTCGAAAGATTGAAGGTGTTTCTATCTACCCCGCCACTCCTGTCGAAGCCAAGGGATAGGAAGAGTCTTTTCCTTTACCTTGCCGCCTCCTCAGAGTCTGTCAGCTCTGTCCTGGTGCACCTTGACTTCGATGGAACCCAGAAGCCTGTCTACTATGTAAGCAAGATGCTTCATGATGCTGAGGTCAGGTACTTCAGGACAAAAGATCATCTTCTCTCTAATCATTTTCGCTCAGCGTCTTCGACCATACTTCCAGGCTCACCCCATTGTAGTGCTCACGGACCAACCCCTCAAAGCCATACTGGCCTATCTTGACACCTTGGGCCGGCTTGTCAAATGGACAATCAAGTTGGGAGAGTTCGATCTCTCATTTCAGACAAGGCTAGCTCTAAAGTCCCAAGTCTTGACCGATTTTCTGATCGAATACATCTGGACTGAGGAGCAAGCAAAGGAGTCTTCCCTGGTGCAACCTGACATCGATCTCGACAACATGGGAGACTTTTAGATCCTCCACATGGATGGCACCTCAAATTCCTAAGGAAGCGGCATTGGCCTCATCCTTGCAGATCCAAAGGGCGAAAAGGTAGAGTACGCTCTCCGGCTCCTCATCAAAGCTACGAATAACCAGGCTGAGTATGAAGCCCTACTAGCCAGAGTAAGGCTCGCCTAGGAGCTTAGGGTGAAGCATCTTAGAGCCTTCACCGATTCTCAACTTGTCTGCAGACAAATCAACGGAGAGTACGAGGCATGGGACCCCACCATGGCGTAGTACCTAGATAAGGTTTGGCTCCTAATCTCTTCACTAGCCTATTTCAGCATCAGCTACATTTCTCGGAGTGAGAACGCCAAGGCCAACACCCTTTTCCGCTAGCCACCTTGGCTGGCAGCATCATGGGGAACACTTACATCGAGCACCTAGAGAGGCCTAGTATCGAGGACAAAGAGGAGGTTCTTCCATTTTCCTAGGAGCCGACTTGTATGGACACCTACGTTCGCTACCTCATGAACGGCACCCTCCCAACCAATCGCGGGAAGGCCAAGCTGCTCAATTGGAGAGCTTCCAAGTTTACCCTCCTAAATGGGCGCCTATACAAAAGATCATTTTCCTAACCCTTCTTAAATGCGTTGGACTGACCGATGCTGACTACATCCTTAGAGAAATTTATGAAGGCATCTATGGAGACCATCTGGGGGGAAGATCATTAGCTCAGAAGGCCCTTCGCCAAGGCTACTACTGGCCTACCATGAGGGAGGATGCCACCAAGTTGGTTCAGAAATGCGATGCCTGCCAACAACATGCACATATTCAACGGCAGCCATCCACTTCATTGAGTCCGCTCTCGGCCCCATGGCCCTTCGCTCAATGGGGAATGGACATCCTCAGACCGTTTCCCTCAGCTTCAGGCCAGCAAAGGTTTTTACTCATCGCCATCGACTACTTCACTAAGATTTTATTGATGAGGTGCACAACCGAGCATGACTCCAGATGGCTACATTTTACCAGCGAGCAGCCAAGTACTACAATGCTTGGGTACATCCTAAGACGTTTCGCCCAGAAGATCTAGTCCTCAGGAAGGCTGAAGTGTCCAAGCCAATGAAAAGGGGCAAGCTATCCCCAAACTGGGAGGGTCCTTACCATGTTGCTGAGGTACTCCACTGAGGAGCATACCGGATCAAAGAACTCGATGAATGACTCGTCCCATGCACTTGGAACACGGATAACCTCCATCAGTACTATCAATGATATACCCCCTCCACTATTGATAATAAAGAATTTTTCAAATACCATACATGGCTCATCCCCAAAGCTGAGGACTTGCTGACTAAAGAAGCTCGATGGCATCGCAGCTAATGGAACACCACTCGGTCCAGCTTGGAGATGCCCTCGAGTCGATTCAAGTCCCTAACAGTCTCGTACCTGCTCGAGTCATCCTTCGAACCAGCATACAAACCCCCAAGATGGTTCTAAAGGAGCTCGATGGCATTACGGCTAATGAAACACCACTCGGTCTGGCTTGGAGACGTTTCGAGTCAGTTCAAGTCCCTAATAGCCCCGTACCCGCTCGAATCGCCCCTCGGGCTGGCATACAAACTCTCAAGGTGGTTCTAAAGGAGCTCGATGGCATTGTGGCTAATAGGACACCACTCAGTCTGGCTTGGAGATGCCTTCAAGTCGGTTCAAGTCCCTAGCAACCCTGTACCCACTCGAGTCGCCCCTCAAGCCGGCATACAAACCCTCGAGGTGGTTCTAAAGGAGCTCGATGGCATCGCGGCTAACGGGACACCACTCGATCCAGCTTGAAGATGCTTTCGAGTCAGTTCAAGTCCCTAACAACCCCGTACCCACTCGAGTCGCCCCTCGGGCTGGCATACAAACCCCCAAGGTGGTTCTAAAGGAGCTCGGTGGTATCGCGGCTAATGGAACACCACTCGGTCCGACTTGAAGATGCCCCTAAGTCGGTTCAAGTTCCTAACAGCCCCGTACCTGCTCGAGTCATCCTTTGGGCTGGCATACAAACCTTCGAGGTGGTTCTAAAGGAGCTCGGTAGCATCACAGCTAATGAGACACCACTCGGTCCAGTTTGAAGATGCCTCCGAGTTGGTTCAAGTTCCTAACAGCCCCGTACCCGCTCGAGTCATCCCTCGGGCCAGCATACAAACCCCGAGATGGTTTTAAAGGAGCTCGATGGCATCACAGCTAACGAAACACCACTCAGTCCAGCTTGGAGATGCCTATGAGTCGGTTCAAGTCCCTAACAGTCCTGTACCCGCTCGAGTCATCCCTCGAGCCGGTATACAAACCCTCGAGGTAGTCCTAAAGAACCTCAGAACACACTCAGGTGTTCCTCGATCGGCACCGATGTCCTACATCCATCCCATTGGGCAGCTAAGGGACAAGGGACTAGGTCAGCGGCTTAAGTTTGTGCAGTCCCTGGGTAGATCGTGGTAGGAATTGTGATCGTATCCTCCCGAGCCTAAGTATTGGAACTAATGCGACACCACAAGCACACAGAAAACATGAAAGACAAGGGTAGACTTTTGAGGAAAAAATTTCCTTTTTATTAATACTCAAGATGATTACAAGATCCGACTCGAAGTCGGTTACAAGAAAAAGGGAAAAGAATACAGAAGGAGTAGGAAAATGCAAAACAAAGGCCTAAAGGTCTAAGGTTCTTCGGATACTGATCCCCTGCCGGTCTCGTCCCCGTTGGCCTCTCCGTCATCCAAATCCCCAGGTTGGATGGCTTCGAGGTCAAAATCGCTGATCCCAAAGACTTCAGCAACCTTCGCTTTGCAATGACCGAAGCCTTGGGCATAAGCGTCGAGACTGGCTTTGGCCATTTCTTACTCAAAATTGGGCGAACTTCGAAATTCCATGACGGTTCCCTGAGCTCAGACTTCGGGCTCCCTAACTCGTGTCTCGGCCTCCTTTGCTTGGGTTTCAGCTTCCCAGGCCCGGCTCTCAGCCTCCTCGGCTCGGGCCTCGGCGTCCCAGACTCGGGCTGCGCTTTGACCCTCCTCTGTTCGGCCTCTTGCGCCGCCTCCTCAGCTCCGATAGCTCTCCCCTCGGCAGCACATGCATCGGCTGCTACTGCGTCAGCCCGACTCTTAGCATCCTTGAGCTGGTGTGTCAGCTCAGCGACCATGCTTTCGGCCGACTCCAGGGTCACTGAGATCACCGTCAGTTTGACCTCGGCCATGAAGGCCCAGTTGAGCTTGATCGCCGCTTTGCTCTCCACCTCCCTGAATCAGACCCTCCATTCATCCCGGTCGACCTCCATCGAGAGGAGTTTGCCGCCCAGGTCATTCTCCTAAGCCTTGGCCTCTTCAAGCTTCCAGTTGTACTTCTCAACCATTTCCTTGCATTGCCCTTGGTATTTGTCCACTCTCTCCTGAGAACGTGAGGCCGAGTCGCACGTTTGGATCATGGAGTCCCTGAGGGCAAGGACCTCGTTGGCCATTTGCATGGGTCAACCAGTCAGCGATAGTTCAAATCAGATGAATACAAACAAGGACTCGGACAGATGTTACTTGAAGCACCGACACATAGGCCGAGTCAAGAAGCCTGACGGTGGGCTCCTGGCATAGCTGTGCATGGAAGTGGCAAGTGCACCCTCTTTAGTAGGCGCTCCGCCTGCCTTGCATCCTCCATCGCCGAGAATCTTGGCGGTAGCTGTGGCGGCTGGCTAGGGACTTTCCTAACCACCTGTCGGATGGCCTCTTGGCCAGGCGATAAAGGCAAGTCCTTCGGCTCCGCCTCACCTCCATCGGTCAGTTCTGCCTCGTCCTCGTTCGCCGCCGCCGCGGTCTCCCTCTCTTCGGCCTCCCGAGTGACCTCTCCCCTCTCTGGTTCAGAAGAAGATGGACGACCGCCTCCGGCTCCTGGCTCACCCACCTCGGTCAGGTCCGTGGGGAATGGAGTTCCATTCTCGGGATCCAAGCAACGATCACCGGCTTAGGAGCGGCTGGAGATCCTCTGCCAACACCTTCTGTCGGGGCCGGCTCACCCCCCTCCTTCGCTCCCACTTCGGCCGCCATAGGAACGCCTTCATGGGCCAGTACCCCAGCCGGGGTGCTCTCCCCCAGCTCCTCCCTAGGGGCTGCCTCTGTTGGGGCCGCCTCTACGGGGACTTCAGGGGCCTGGGTCTGCTCGCCCTAGGCCTTCCATCAGGCCCTCTTCGTCGGCCTCACCTCCTTGCCGGCCTCTTGCCTCTTCTTTCGCATGGCCGCCTTCAACTTTTCGATGGGTACCTTCATCGCTGCATAAGAAACCGATAGTTAAAAAAAATCAATCAAAAAATCATAGAACGAGAGGGATAGGATTTTGCGCTCACCAACCGCCGGGGCCAGCTCAGCCTCGTAAAGGTTCTCCTAGCCAGCAACTCCTTTAGGAGGGGATTTCTGAGGCCATCAGGCGATCGTTGAGTTCCCGGTCCCCTCGCTCACAGCAGAATTCTTATTGGGGCTAACGTCAGGCTCTCTCCAATCTGACCTCACTCCCTCCATATGGGCAAACAAAAAATGGGTTTTCCATCCCTTGACTTTGGAAGGAAGGTGCAGAGGCAGGGTTCGACCTGGCCTGGAAGTGAAGATCCACCATCCTTCTTCACCATGGTGGCGGAGATTATAGAGGGCCCAGAACAAGAAAATCCTAGCTTTCGAGCCATGGAAGAAATAGAGGACGACGAAGGCACAGATGATCCAAATCGAGTTCGGAGTCAACTGTGCTGGAACTAACCCGTACCTATCTAATAGGTTCAAAATGAAGGGGTGAAAGGGGAGACGAAGCCCACACCTGAAGAACTCCTCGTACAGAGCTATCCGACTGACCAAATTGGTTAGAGGTCAGGCTGTCCTCAGGTCTAGGTGCAGACAGACAGATAAAACTGGGAACCCTATACCTGCCCCTGAGGTCTTCCACTTCCTCAGGGGTCATGGTGGAAGCCACCCCCCCTCCAGTCCTGCCAAATCGGAGCTAGCTACTGAAGGAGGGGCTAGACAGGCTAGAGAAGTCGGGGCTACTCTCGCTGGAGCTTCCTTGGAAGGGGGTGCCCTAGGGGAGAAGCTTGGGGCATTGGCCGGACATCTACCGCCGAACGGTCACGGATGGTGACACCCCCAACTGGCCGGTGCCTTTGGTGAGCTAGGGAGATCTCCTCCTCCTCTCCCAAGGATAGAGAGGACTCACGATAGGTCTCTTACCCTTCCTAATGGCCCTCCTAATAGCACGACGATCCATGAAATCTAGGCAAGGAGGCAAGAGAAGACTGACCTGACGTCAGGGGAAAGAGAGTGAAAGCTTCGGACTCCAAAGTTTTGGGGTTCAAGAGGAAGAAGACAACAAAGAGAACGATGATAGCATAAAGGTTGCCCTCAGACAGAAAGGGCATTTTTATATGAACTTTTCAAATTGCCTCGCCCAAGGTAGTGCCATGTGGCCTTCTACAATCGCACGCATGCCCTCCAGCTGCCGACAATCCCATCTGTGCCCGAGATACGGTGCCTCGTTCCCACCCAGGAGCGGGATTTTTGGCCAATGATAAGATGCATGGAGCGATGGAGTAATGATGGCGCCTGCTTTTTCCATTCCCCGAGAGATATTCTCTGATGCACCCAACGCTGACGTTATCTTCCATGCCTTTACTTGATTATGAAAGAATTTCAAGGCGATATGGCCTTGGGAGGACGCGCCACAACTTCAACGATTGAAGGCGCATGAAAGCCAGTGATTATTACAAATCTTTGCGCTTCTCTCGCCCAGTGGTCAACGGACGTGTGTCCCCTCGATCTCGAAAGAGGGAGGGCATCTGATGTGGCCGATGGTGCCACATTGGCATTCACCGCAAAGTCGACTGACGGCATGGACAAAGGTAGCCGGCCCGCCTTTCCAAGGCAGCCCCGCTTTCCAGCGGAGTCCCACATCTCCAAGTCAGCTCCAGTGGCCCCGACTTCTCCAAGTCGGCCCCTGGCGGCCCTGGCTTCTCCAAGTCGGCATCGACTTCTCTGGCATCTGGCGGCCTGGCTTCTCCAAGTCGGCCCCTAGCGGCATCGACTTCTCTAAGTTGGCACCTGGCGGCCTCGGCTTCTTCAAGTCGGCCCCAGCCCCGATGTCTCCAAGTTGGCCCCTAGCGGTCCCGACTTCTCTAAGTCAGCCCCTGGCAGCCTCACATGTCTCCAAGTCGGCCCCAGCGACCCCAACTTCTCCAAGTCGGCCCTGGCAACCCTGACTTCTTCAAGTCAGCTCTAGCGGCCCCGACGTCTCTAGGTCAGCTTCGGCGATCCCGACTTCTCTAAGTCGGCCCCTGGCAGTCCCGACCTCTCCATGGCAGCATTCAGCCATCTCAACCTCACCTATCGCCTGACCTATGCTGCCTGACACAACAGGCTCACCTACCACCTGACACAATCAGGCCCACCTACCGTCTGACTGCACCGTCTAACATGATAGGCCCACCTACCATCTGATCCGCACAGTTGATAGGACCAGGCCCATCAACTACAGACCCATGCATCCGATGGGACCAAGCTAGGGCTAAAAATGGGTCAGAAAACTCGACCGTATCCGTATTCGTATTTGAATTTTATCGGATTCAGATATTCATGTTTCAGTTTAATCGGATTCGGATATGAATTTGGATATTTAATCTAAAAATTTATCAGATATGAATACAAAAACAGATTTACCTATTTTTTTAGATACAAATGGATATCCATTTTGTATTCAATTATTTAAATTTATATTATTAATTAGCAGCTGCGGACTAGCAGAGGCTCACCGAAGAGAAAGAAGAAATGGCGTGCCGCATGGAATTGGGAAAAAATTGGGAAGTGGAGACGGTTGATGGAGACTCTTCCTCTTCTGGCTATGCCTCTTTGTCTTCTTTTTTTACTCGTGGGATTGGAAAGAGGACAGAGATGAAGACTCACGTGATGTCTCTTTTTTTTATCGAAAAAATAGCATACCGCATTGGATTGGGAAGGGGACGGAGACTCTTATGCTTCTGGCTTCCACACGCCATGTCTCTTGTTTTTTTTTTACTCAAAAATAATGGTGTGCCACGTGGGATTGGGAAGAGGACAAAGATGAAGGCTTCCACACATGATGCCTCTTCGTCTTCTTTTTTACTCGATCATTATGTTAGGTCCTAAAGGATTTGTGGGTTATTATGTGGGTTACATCTAACGATCAATTTAAGTTTGAGTTTAGGATTTAATTTTTTTCAATCTATAAATTTTTATAATATTTTTTTCATTCTAATTATCATTATAAATTTATATATGGGTTCTAATTTAAATTAATTCTTTATTTTTTACTACAAGAGAAATAAAATATTGCGACGCCCAAATGCGTCGTAATTGCGTCGCTAAACATGATATTGCGACGCAATAGCGATGCAATGACAGCGTCGCTCAACTGTCCATCGCAATACCCATTTGTCGCAATTGCGTCGTAATATTGCGACTATCTGCGACACAACTGCGACGCATGAAAATGCGTCGCTATATTTAAAAATAATTTTTAAAAATAAAATTATTATTAAATATTGCGATGCACTATATTGCGTCGCAATATTGCGACGCATCCAGATGCGTCGCAATATTTAATAATAATATTTTTGGTATAATAGCGACGCAATTTGAGTCGCTAATGCGTCGCAAATAAAAATTATTTTAAAATATTGCGACGCAGGGTCATTGCGTCGCAATATTTATTAAAAATTTTTAAGATAAAATAGCGACACATTGTAGTCGCTAATGCGTCGCTATTAAATTTATTTTTAAATTATTACGATGCCAGATCATTGCGTTGCAATATTTAATAATAATATTTTGAAAATATTAGCGATGCAATTTCAGTCGCTAATGAGTCGCAAATTTTATTTTTAAAAAAATATAAAAAATTAAAAATTAAAACGGTTAATACAATTTTGCTAAATCTAAATATTGATACAAACATTTTTCACTCAATCCAAATAATAATAAATTTCTAAAAATAATTTTATATTAAAATTTTGAAGTTTTTACAACATAAAAAAAGAAAAAAAAATACATCAAGAATCTGGGTGATCACGTGGAGGCTGTGGAGGCTGAAGACTCTGCGACAAGCGTCTAACCATATCCCGCAAATAATGCATCTCATCTTGCATGTCTGCAACCTCCTGATCCCGGCCTCGCATACGATCCTCAAAATCCTGCTCGACCTCCTGGCGAACCTCCTCTGCAATAGATCTGCGAAGGTCCTGTAAACGCTCGGGAGGAAGATCACCAGGAACTTGCGAGCTGGAGGCTTGATGGGGAAAAAATGTAGAAGCTCTAGTGCCCAGACCATAGACCCTGCAGTCTTGTGGCTGGGCACCAATAGCCTCCAAAAACACACGCCGACTCTCCTCTACTGAGAGTTCGATGGGCATCTCCCCATCAGTAGAGTCGACCTGCAATGCCTGGGAGTGAAGCTCCTTGACTCGTGTCTTGAAATTATGAAATCAACAATAAATGAGTTAATAAATTTCTCGAAATAAAATTTTAGAAATTAAACAGATACTACATATATCTAATTTCTTACCACAACCTCCCGTGATCGCGTATCGACCCAGGAACCGTCCCTCCTGGTGTGTGTCGCCCTGAATAGACGAAACTCACCAGGATCTAGGCCCTCCTGCTCAGACTATAATAATAAAAAAAATGATATTAATACAAATATTTATAAATAACTAAAATAGTAATTAAAATATTTTTGTTTTCTTACCATACGCCGTCTGTGCTCCTGAATCGAAATGGAGCCCGAAGTATGGCAGGAGAGACCCGTGCCAGGACTGCCCTTCTCAGATCGGCGGTTCATGCTGGCTGATGCGGACCTCCTGCGCCAGCCATCGGACTCCCAGGCCTGCTGCCACTCGTGCTAGATATCCTCTGGCACGTGCGCAGGATGCTGACCCGATGACCTCCAACGATGAAGCATGTCGGAGTATCGGCGTCGCGTCAGAGCCTCCCATGCTGCCCTAATGGCATCATGGCTGGCAGGATCCCACGTAAACTTTTTTTGCATTAAAATAAACAGTTAGTTTATGAATTTATTAAGTTTAAGAAATTTTATATCACTGATAAATTGTATTTAATAAGTTTACCTGAAACTCAAAAAATAAAACTCCCTCGTGGCTGGAGATACGTGGCGCCAATCGTAGCCACTGGGATCTGCACTACTCTGAAATACGGCGCTGATGTGGCTGGATACATGATGCTGCTCAATGAATCTGTTAAAAAAATACATGTTTATAAGTAATTGACTTAAAAACATAAACATATATTTTTAATTAGTATATACTTACATCCCCTGAGCATCAAGTCGAAGTACAGTGCGACCGAGGGTGGAAGAACTCTCGGAGGTCTGTGCCGATCGGCTGGATGGTAATACTGCTGCAGAGATCGAAGGCTGCGCCTCTGCTGGAGATCCAAACTCTCCATCTCCGATGCTCATATGATCTGATGTAGCAGGGCTACGTCTCTGCTCACTCCGTCTGTCGTCGGTAGATCTACCTCTGCCCGTCATACTGAAAATACTAAAGATTCACACAATTAAATTACGATTAATGATTGACTATGTAAGAATTTAACTTTTTTTTTAAAAAAAAGTTAAATTTTAAAAAACCTCTATGTTTAATCGGTGTCATTTGTTTCATGAAATGTTGGTTCAACATCCGATGTCGTATCGGATTGCGAATCAGTTTCATTATCATCGGAAGGAAACCGAACATTTGCATCCGCAATTTCTTGGACATCACCATTTGGATCTCTAAGTGATGTTTCAGGAGCCCTTGTGTCGTCCTCAATTGCATGCATTTCCATCTCATCCTCTTGAAATGCAGGGCACTCGGCTGATTGACTTGATGAACTCTCCTCTAATATGATTGTTGAACGTGGGACGATTTTAGAAACGGCCCACCAATCTCGTTTGTCATTGCGCAAACTTGGATATCCGCAGTAAAAGACTTGCTGAGCTTGGGATGCAAGGATGAATGGGTCATATTTCTGCAATCTTCGTCGATGGTTCACTTCAACCAAATTGTAGTCGTTATGAACCCTTTTGCCCACAGGAACTATCGGATCGAACCAGTCACAATGAAACAATACGGTTCGTTTCATAGGCCAACCGAGATATTCAACTTCAACCACCTCTACTAACTTTCCATAATAATCCTGCATATTTGCTCCAACACTTTCTCCTTTCACACACACGCCCCAGTTCTGCGTGCCTCTTGAAGCTGCTAATCGTTCAATCTGAAATTTGTACCCATTTACAAAATAGCCAGTAGAGGTTGTTACGGTCTTCAATGGCCATTGCGATAGACATTTAATAAAAATATTGTCGGTTGTGGACCATGGACCGTTGACCTATAAATTAATAAGCTATTGACATCCAATTCAAAAAATAATAGCCATTATCGAAATTGATTGAGTGATACTACTCACAAATTCATAAAACCAGTAAGCAAACTCCGTTTCTAATTTCTGCCCAATTGCAACTTGACTGATGTCGGGATTCATCTGTCGTTGTCTATCACAAAACATCCTTATGGGATGAAAAGGATGAAAACTAATGTTAGAAATTAAATATTGTGGTATATTATTATTTAAATTTAAATTTCCAATTTAGCATTGAAGTATACACTTACTCAATATATGGATCAACTTCTCGACAGTTCATTAGGATGTAATAATATGCTGCATTATACTCCATATCGCTATGATTTCTTGACTTCTGCCCACCAAATGAACGGCCGATTGCTTTAAAAATTGATATTCTACCGTCATAAGCTTCTACTTCGTCCACACATACGTCATCGTTATGACCATGATTTCGGCTCCTCGTGTGGATGTGACCCTCAAAGTAATGTGAGGCAAAAGCTGAAACTTCTTCGACCAAGTGTGCATTGCATATAGAACCTTCAACCCTTGCCTTATTACGCACATTATTTTTTAACTTCTTAAGATACCTATATGTAAAGTTGCAACAGAAAATTAACAAATTTTTCAAGCAATGAAATAATATTTGAAATGTCAACATATCTTAATGATGTATATATTTACCTCTCGAAAGGATACATCCAGCGATACTGCACGGGACCAGCTATGCTCGCTTCGTATGGCAAGTGAACCGGTAAATGCTCCATTGAGTCAAAAAAACTGGGAGGAAATATTCGCTCAAGCTTGCATAAAATAATTGGAATTTCCTCCTCAAGCCTTGCCATGGATGCAGAAGTAATGACTGTGGCAGATAACTCCTTGAAGAATAAGCTGAGCTCCGTAATTGCCTTCCAGACATGTTGCGGAAGCAACTCACGAAAAGCTATAGGTAATAACCGTTGCATGAAAACATGGCAGTCGTGACTCTTCATGCCGAACAACTTGAGCTTATGCATGCCCACACACCTACCGATATTTGAGGCATAACCATCTGGAAATTTTAACCCTCTAAGCCAGTTACATAAAACTTCTCATGAATTTCTATCAAGAGTGTAACATGCTTTAGGATAGGTCCCATCGGCACTCCTTCTCAAATCACCTCTTCTGCAGTACTGATTAAGTTCTTCTCTTGACTTTGCAGTATCTTTTGTTTTTCCCGGGATGTTTAGCACCGTGTTAAATATGTTATCAAAGAAATTTTTCTCGATATGCATAACATCCAAGTTGTGTCGGATGAGATTTGTGCTCCAATAAGGCAAATCCCAAAATATACTTCGCTTCTTCCAGTTATGTTCTTTACATATACGGCCATTTATTCTATCTGCATCCGGTTCCCATGCATACATCAACCCCAAATGCTCTATAGAATCAAATAGATCCGTGCCGGACCTCACCGGTTCGGCAAATTTTGTGACTGCTTTGTTCTTCCGGAAGGTGATCAAGTTACGCCTATAAGGATGATTTGGGAGCAAGAACTTCCTATGGTTATCAAACCATGACTGCTTACCACTCTTCTGCAATGTAAATGCATCCGAATCATACATGCAATGAGGGCATGCCAGACGTCCAGCAGTGCTCCAACCAGACAACATTGCATATGCCGGAAAATCACTTATTGTCCACATCAAAGCAGCTCTCATTAAGAAATTCTGTTTCATAGAAATTCTATTTCATAGAAGACGGCCACGGCAGCGGCCGTGGCCGAAGCGAAATCATTAAAAAAAATTTTTTTTTTTTTAGAGTGTAGGGGCTTACCTTCGTCGAGAGAAGAAGCCGGAGTCGGATGAAAATGCCGGGGAGCCGGAGGAGCGAGTGGGAGCCGGATTTTTTTTGAGCATGGCGGCGGCGGCTAGGTCAAGACGGGGAAGAAGAAGAAGAGAAGGGCGGTTTATATATAAGTTCTTAGCGACGCAATTATTTGCGTCGCTATATGGTCGCAATATTTTTTTTTAATTTATTCTGTCTTAGCGACGCATTAGTGCGTCGCTAATGCATCGTTAATATTGTTTTATTATTAATTTATGAAAAAATAGCGACGCCAATAATTGCATCGCTAATGCGTCGCTAACTTGGCGCCAACATTCGGTGGGAAATTTATTTTTATTTTATAAGCATTGCGATGCAAAAATGCGTCGCAATAATTTTTTAATATTTTTAATCAGCTATATGTATTTTAATAATATAATTGCGATGCATATATTTCATCGCAATATTTGTTTATTTTTTTTAAAAAAAAATATGTCGCTAAGGCGTCGCAATATTTTTTTAATTTTTATAAATGATAATATTTATAATTAATGTTAATAATTGCGATGAAAAATTGCATCGCAATATATTTTATAAAATTTTTAATTACATAAATTTATTTTAAAAATATTGCGACGCAACTTATGCATCGCAATATTATATTGCTTTTATTTTTAAGACTAAAATTTTTTTTTTTAACTTAAAATAATTGCGACGCATAACTGTCGTCGCAATATTTGTTTAATTTTTTCCTAAAATGAGTTGCTATGGAGTCGCAAAAATTCTTAATTATTTATTAATGTTAATATTAATAATTTATGATAATTATTGCGACGCCTTATTGCGTCGCAATAATTTTTTAATATTTTTAATTAGATATATTTATTTAAAAATAATTGCGACGCAAATTATGCGTCGCAATATTATATTTTTTTATTTATTAATACTGATAAAAATTATATTGACTAAAAATATTGCGACGCATACATTGCGTCGCAATATTTGTTTAATATTTTTTTCTAAAATGCGTCGCTACAGCGTCGCAATAATTTTAAAATATTTTTCAAAACTTTTTAATAACTTTTTTTTGAGTAATTATAAGTGATCCAATGGTTGCGATCGATCCAAGCCGTGATCCTGATCGGCCATGACTGATCCCGGACCATTGCAATCGGTCCGATCGGCAAAGATCCGACGGTTGCGATCGATCCAAGCCCTGATCCCGATCGGCCACGACCGATCTCGGACCATTGCAATCGGTCCGATCGGCAAAGATCCGACGGTTGCGATCGATCCAAGCCCTGATCCCGATGGGCCACGACCGATCTCGGACCGTGGCAATCGGTCCGATCGGCAAAGATCCGACGGTTTCGATCAATCCAAGCCCTGATCCCGATGGGCCACGACCGATCCCGAACCGTTGCGATTGGTCCAAGATCGCGATGATCCGACGGTTGCGATCAATCCAAGCCGTGATCCCGATCGGCCACGACCGATCTCGGACCGTGGCGATCGGTCCGATCGGCGACGATCCGATGGTTGCAATCGATCCAATCCCTGATCCCGATCGGCCACGACCGATCCCGGACCGTTGCAATCGGTCCAAGATCGGCGACGATCCGATGGTTGCGATCGATCCAAGCCCTAATCCCGATCAGCCACGACCGATCTCGGACCGTGGCGATCGGTCCGATCGGTGACGATCCGACGGTTGCGATCGATCCAAGCCCTGATCTCGATCGGCCACGATAGATCCCGGACCGTTGCGATCGGTCCAAGATCGGCGACGATCCGACGGTTGCAATCGATCCAAGACCTGATCCCGATCGGCCACGACCGATCTCGGACCGTTGCGATCGGTCCAAGATCGGCGACGATCCAACGGTTACGATCGATCTAAGCCCTCATCCGATCGGCCATGACCGATTCCAGACCGATGTGATCGGTCCGACATCGCTGGCAATCCGACGGTTCCAATCGATCCAAGCTGTGATCCCGATCGGCCACGACCGATCTCGGACCGTGGCGATCGGTCCGATCGATGACGATCCGACGGTTGCGATCAATCCAAGCCCTGATCCCAATTGGCCACGACCGATCCCGGACCATTGCGATCGGTCCAAGATCGACGACGATCCGAAGGTTGCGATCGATCCAAGCCGTGATCCCGATCGGCCACGACCGATCTCAGACCGTGGTGATCGGTCCGATCGGCAACGATCCGACGGTTGTGATCGATCCAAGACCTGATCCTGATCGGCCATGACCGATCCCGGACCGTGGTGATCGGTCCAAGATCGGCGACGATCCGATGGTTGCGATCGATCCAAGCCCTGATCCCGATCGGCCACGACCGATCCCGGACTGTTGCGATCGGTCCAAGATCGGTGATGATCCGACGGTTGTGATCGATCCAAGCCATGATCCCGATCGGCCACGACCGATCTCGGACCGTGGCGATCGGTCCGATCGGTGACGATCCAACGGTTGCGATCGATCCAAGCCCTCATCGGATCAGCCATGACCAATTCCAGACCGATGCGATCGGTCCGACATCACTGGCGATCCGACGGTTCCAATCAATCCAAGCCATGATCCCGATCGACCACGACCGATCTCGGACCGTGGCGATCGGTCCGATCGGCGACGATCCGATGGTTGCGATCGATCCAAGCCCTGATCCCGTTCGGCCACGACCGATCCTGGACCGTTGCGATCGGTCCAAGATCGGTGTTGGCCCAGATGGCAACCCAAGAGGGAGGAGGTGAATTGGGTTCTTAAAAATTTAAGACTTTTTAACTTTAGTTGATTAGTTAGCAAGATGTGCAAGTGAGAGGCTAACTAATAAGCAAACACAAGCAAATAATAAGAGAGATAGAGAGAGAAAATAAGCACGGCAAACACAAGATAATTTTATAGTGGTTCGGTGCAACCAACACCTACGTCCACTCCCAAGATTCACTTGGGTCCACACTATAATCTCTCTAGATTACAGCCGAGTTGTTTTACAAGCTCACAACTCAAACTTGTTGTTTTTCCGGGATCACAACGAACCCAGCCGGTTTTACACGGGCTTACCAGCACAAAACCCTACACCACGGGCTCACAACTAACCCAAGCACCGGCTTGAACGAGGTAAAACTACCTCCACTAGTTCAATCCCCCAGATTGAACTAGCACAACAAAAATAAGTTTAATACAAAGCTCCTTCTTGAGCAGATATACAAATTAAGAATAAAGTTTAGAAAAGCCTGATTTTAGATGGTTGGCTTGGCTTTTCTTCTTTTCTTCTTTTCTTCCTCCTTGCTTGAATCAGGCCTCAGCAGATTCTTGTTTTGAGTTGAGAAGTTGGGAATCTTTTTCTTGAATTTGGAAATTGATTTGATTTTGCTTTGGATTCCTCTTGAGCTTTTTGAGTGAGTGGATTTGAGCTAGAAGATTTTCCTCTCAAGATTCAAGCTCTGATTTTTGAATATTTTCTATCTCAGATTTTCTCTCTTTTTCTTTCTTTTTTCTCTTTTTTTTGAAAATAGACTTCCCTTTTTATAGATTTCTTTTTTTTGAAAAAACTATCCGTTGGAGTGTACCATCAAAATATATCCGTTAGAAATGAGTAAAATAGAAATATTACCGTTAGAGCTGATCTGGCAACTCCAGGTGGGTTGGAGTCGACTCTAACTTTTCTGGAGTCGGCTCTAGCTCGAGCTCAAACGAGTCGTCTCTGGCTTTTCTGGGGTCGACAAAAACTTTTCCGGAGTCGACTCTAACTTACCCGGAGTCGACTCTAAGAAAAATGACTTTCTGCTTTTCTGTGAGAGTCGACTCTAACAGTCTCGGAGTCGACTCTAAATGCCAGTTCCGGAGTCGGCTCTGTGATTCTCGGAGTCGACTCTAATGTCTGCAATTCTTACCTAGACATTAGATTCGATCCAGAACACATGTAACTCCTGATTTTGATCATTCAATAGTCTTATAATCTGAAACACTAAATCAAAATCATTCAGAGCCTTCAAAATTATACTCAATAGTTTTGTTAATCATCAAAATCAATTGGGTCAACAATCTCCCCCTTTTTGATGATAACAAAAACTTTGAGTATATGAGGATTATAGTCATTTTGCATGCCAATGTTCAATGTAAACTTTAAAAAAGTGTGTGTTGAATGAGCTTTTTGTTAAGCTCCCCCTTTGAGTAGCTCCCCCTATATTCAAATTTTAAGATTAAATTTCAAATTTTGGTTTTTATGAAGCCTTTGTAGTAAAATCTCTCCCCCTTTTTTGTTATCAACAAAAGGAGAGTAAAGATTTAAAATAAAGCATAATCCAAGCAATCAAATTTGAAAGAAATTGTATTTCATAAGCAAGAACCATTACATCAGTTGATTCATTTACATTTCAAAATGAAATACATTTGATATTCAAAAACTTCCTAAGTACAAACTATCAAACTCAAAATCAAGATCAAATGTGCTTGAATACAATTTTCTTAGATGACCTATATTTCCATTACATCATCCTTTTGTGATTTCTTAAAATTTTCAAGGCAAGCTTCATTTGAGAGACTGCAAGGTCAATATCCTTCTTAATTGACCGTTGCATGAACATAAGATCCTGATCCATCGGCAATGCCTTCCATCCTTTCGAAGATCTTTGAAGCTCAGCACCAAAGGATTCACAGAACTGCCTAAGGTAAAGGATAGCATGTCCAGTCTCGAATTTAGTTCTTCTTTCAACTGATTAAAGTCTTCTTTTAATTGAAATTTCTTGATCTCTGACTATCATACTCAGCAAGAAATCTTAACTGATCAAGTTGTTCATCAGAAAATCTCCAGAATTTGTTATAGGCTGATGTGGAGGTGAGGGAATAGAACTGGTCCGGCCTCGAAGGTCCAGCTGAAGAAGGTCCCGCAAAAGATGGATCAGGGACTGATGGTCCCTCAGTGGATGGTCCTGGGATGTCTTCTACTCTGGTTCCTCTGCAATCTCTCTGCTCTTTCCTCTTCTCCTCATCCAAACACCATTTCTTTCTTGAATCCCATTCTATGAATAGTAGAATGCTATAATAATCAGTGTGTCTCAGTTTTCTTGGTTCATTTCCATAATGAGCACACCCTTGGCTTCTAAAACTGTGTCAGAATCATACCATAGGGCAGTGTTGATTTTCTTTTACTGCCTCTGCCATGTACCAATCATCATGCCAGCTAAATTGACTGGCCTTCCAGTTATACAGTCCATCAAAAACGTCTCGCTCCGAGACATACTCAAATCTCCCTTTTGGGAAATAAGATTCTACCACAGATATTATGAATAATCTGAGTTCTAGGCAACTGATTTGCAAAACTTCTTCAAATCAGTCAATCTCTCCTAGCATCTTGTGCACCACTTCTATCCTCTGTTGTCCAACAGTGGGCATTTCTAAAGTTCCAAGAATTCCACCTTGTTCCTCTTACTGTGCTTAAACCATTCTCCTCCTTAATCCTTATAAAACTCTCTTACCAAGCTGGATAAGTGGGAAATCAAGTGAGCAAATTTTCCCATCCCATTTCCTTAAATTTCTTCCAATAACCCTTCGATTCAAATAAATCAAAATTAACTTTCCTCCCAGTGTAATGGTCTTACCAGCTAAATGATCTACCTTAGGGAAGAGGGTGAAGGAGGAGAATCCTCTTGAGTGGCCGAAGAGGAAGAAGGCGAGGGTTGCCTCGAACGTGCGTTCTCGTTGGAACGGGCTCCACCGACGAATCCACGCCTTTGGTGCCATTGAGAGGATTGGAAGATTAATCAAGGGTTTTGAGGATTTGGGAAGTTGGAAAGTTTTGGAGTTTGGATTTTAGGAGACGATTGAATGATGGGGGTCGACTCCGCCTTTTTATTTTTGACCTTCGACTTAGAGTCGACTCCCGAAAACTGGGTGTCGGCTCCGAACCAGAAAATCTGTCAGCGCTCGTATTAGAGTCGGCTCCCAGAGTCGGCTCTAATCACTTAGACAGAAATCAAAAACTCAGGTGTCGACTCCACAAACTGTCAGAGTCGACTCTAACAGTTTCAGAGATAAAAAATTAAGTTTCAAGATTTGAAACTATTCAAATTAATCATCAAATTATAGATTAATCTTTAGCAATTGGGGAAACAATGAATCAAGATCTAGATAGATTTCCTATAAGATTTTTCAAGAAAAATGAAATCTAGATAGATTCCTTAAGAGTTTCAAAAACTATTCCAAAGGATCACAAACTCCTAATTCTCCTCTAAGATAACAAAATCTTTCTTCACTTAAGGGTTTTGTAAATATCAGCTAATTGTTCTTCAGTGTTTACATAATCTAAACAAATTTCATCATTAGCTACATGTTCTCTTATAAAATGATATCTAATTTCTATGTGTTTTGTTCTTGAGTGTTGAATTGGATTTTTAGTTAAATTGATTGCGCTAGTATTATCACATCTTATGGGTGTCTTATCAAGTGTGATACCATAGTCTTCAAGTTGTCGCTTAATCCATAGGATTTGCGCACAGCAACTTCCAGCTGCTACATATTCAGCTTCAGTAGTTGATAATGCAACTGAATTTTGCTTTTTGCTAAACCATGTGATTAAGTTACTTCCTAAGAAATGGCATGCACCACTTGTGCTTTTTCTATCTAATTTTACATCCGGCATAATCAGAATCTGAATATGCAATTAGGTTTAATGTGGAGTCTCTAGAATACCATAAACCTACATTTTTTGTTCCATTTAATATCTTAATATTCTTTTAACAGCTATTAAATGTGATTCTTTAGGTTCAGATTGAAATCTAGCACATAAACATACTGCAAACATATATCTGGTCTACTTGCTGTTAAATAAAGAAGGGATCCGATAATACCTCGATAATACTTTTGATCAACCTTCTTACCTTCTTCATCTTTGTCCAGCTTGCATGAAGGACTCATTGGTGTTCCGAGGGGTTTCATTGTTTCCATACCAAACTTTTTAGTTCTCTTGTGTACTTGGTTTGGTTGATAAAGATTCCCTCCTTGCATTGTTTGATCTGGAGTCCAAGGAAGAAGTTGAGTTCTCCCATCATGCTCATCTCGAATTCTCCCTGCATTAACTTTGCAAATTCTTGACAAGAGATTCGTTAGTAGCACCAAAAATAATGTCATCTACGTATATTTGTACTACAAGTAAATCTTTACTTTTTCTTTTCAAAAATAAGTTTTATCAACATTTCCTCTTGTCATTTTCTATTAAGAATTTACTTAACCTATCATACCAAGCTCTAGGTGCTTGTTTCAAACCATATAAAGCTTTGTGCAATTTAAAAACGTGATTTGAAAATTCGTGATCTTCAAAACCTGGTGGTTGTTCTACATAAACTTCTTCATTAATAAATCCATTTAAAAATGCGCTTTTTACATCCATTTGAAATAAGTTAATGTTCATATGACATGCAAATGCAAGTAAAAGTCTAATGGCTTCTAATCTAGCTACAGGTGCAAAGGTTTCATCAAAATCAATACCTTCTTCTTGATTATATCCTTTAGCAACCAATCTAGCTTTGTTTCTAATTACTATGCCATTTTCATCTAAGTTTATTTCTAAAAACCCATTTTGATCCTATTACTGAATGGTTTTTAGGTCTTTCAACTAAGTCCAAACATTATTTCTAGTAAATTGATTTAAGTTCTTCTTGCATAGCTAACATCCAATTATTATCTTTTTCAGCTTCTTCTATAGTTTTAGGTTCAATTTGTGATACAAATGCAAGATGATTACTAATATTTCTCATGTATGATCTAGTCCTTATTCCTTGAGATGGATCACCTATAATCAATTCCTTAGGATGACTATGAGCATATCTCCAGTCTCTTGGAAGATCTACATCATTATGATCATATTAACATCATCGTCCTTATGTGAATCATCATCTTTAGCCTCTTGTTCATGATCAGAAGATACTTCAATATTAAGTTTTTCAAGATCTTTTTCAATTATGTTTGTATCTTCCTCATCATCAATCTTTTCAGATCCAGTTGCTAAAGATTCATCAAAAACTACATGAATGGATTCTTCAACTACTAAGGTTTTCTTGTTAAAGATTCTATATGCCTTACTAGTTGTTGAATAACCTAGAAAAATTCCTTCATCAGATTTAGCATCAAATTTTCCTAAGTTGTTTTTACCATTATTATGAATGAAACATTTACATCCAAATGCATGAAAGTATTTTATATTTGGTTTTCTTTCATTCCATAATTCATAAGGTGTTTTCTTTAATATTGGTCTTATTAAAGCTCTATTTAAGATGTAACATGCTGTGTTAATTGCTTCCGCCCAAAAATACTTTGGTAAGTTGCTTTCACATAGCATGGTACGGGCCATGTCTTCTAAGTTCTATTTTTTCTTTCAACTACACCGTTTGTTGTGGAGTCCTAGGGGCTGAAAAATTATGATTAATTCCATTTTCAGTGCAGAAATTTTCAAATAAGTGATTTTCAAATTCTGTTCCATGATCACTTCTTAGAGATACTATAGTAGTGTTTTTCTCATTTGTGACTTTCTTGAAGAATTTCAGGAATATCGAGAAAGTCTCATCTTTGTGAGCTAAAAACATTACCCAAGTATATCTAGAATAATCATCTACAATCACTAGACCATATTTCTTTCCTCCTAGACTTGTGGTTCTAGTTGGTCCGAAAAGGTCCATGTGAAGTAGCTCTAGTCCCCTAGAAGTTGAAACAAGTTTTTAGATTTGAAAGAACTTCTAGTTTGTTTTCCAAATTGACATGCATCACAGATTTTATTATTTTCAAAATCTAATTTAGGTAAACCTTTAACTAAATCCATTTTAATTAGTTTTGAAATAAGGTGTGTGCTTGCATGACCTAATCTACGATGCCACAACCAACTAATATCATTAATGTTAGCATTATCAGCAATTAGGCAATGACTACTTTAGATAATTTGTCTAAGTCAACTAAGTATACATTGCCAATCTATAACCAGTAAAAACAATGCTATCATCAATAGAATTAGTTACAGTGCAATAGAAGATTTAAATGAAACATTAAAGTTTTATCACATAATTGGCTTATACTAATTAGATTATGCTTCAAACCATTAACATAAAGTACATTATCAATAATATAGATGGAGTTATGCGAACTTTACCAAGGCCCAAATTTGACCTTTACCGTTATCGCCAAATGTCACAACTCCACCTTTCTTTTCTTCTAGGGTGATGAATTCCTCTTTGTCACCCGTCATATGTCTTGAGCAGCCACTATCAAGATACCACTTTTTCTTTGATCTTTTGGCTACAAGACATTCCTGCAATATAATCAAACTTTATGTTTAGGTACCCAAGCTTTCTTGGGTCCTTCATGGTTAGTAGCAACAAAAATTGTTCCTTTCGGAACCCATATTTTCTTAGCTTTAATATTTAACTTGTTGTTATTTTTAATGTTTTGCATTCAAAGGATTTGTGACCTTTTTCATTACATTTAAAACAAGTTATATTACTTTGGTTGGCTTTTACAAAAATATTCTTTAATGATTTTTGTTTTCTAATGTGTTATATCCTAACCAGCTTTGTCAAAAACAGCTTTTTGACTATCTAGAATCATGTTTAAGTTTAGTTGAACTTAAGTGAATTTCTCAACAATGTCTTTATATTTTTTAACATCTTTCTTAAGAGAGTCATTTCTTTAGCTTGCTGTTCTTTATCTAAAGCTAAGTTTCTATTTGATCTTTTAAATCTTTAGTTTTTTAGTTTCAGATTTTAACAAATCTTTTCTTGATTAAATTATCTCTTTCTTTCCTAAGTTCTTCTTTTTCATTAGTTAAGTTCTTAACTTCTAAAGCTAATTCATTTTTACTTTTAGCTAAACTAATATTTCATTTTTCAAAATTTATATTTCTTTTTCAAAATTTAAAATCAATCATAAGTTCATTGAAAGCCTCAAACATTTCATCAAATGTAAATTCATCATTTGAGTTTTCAGAACTTACCTCATTGTCGTTGTCGTCGTCGTTGGCCATGAAGCAAATATTGGCAACTTCCTTTTGTTCTTCTTCTTCGGAAGAAGATTCATCAGACCATGTTGCCATGTATGCTTTCTTCTTTTTCTTGTAGGCCTTTTTCAGCAAAGGACAATCATATCTAAAGTGCCCTGGCTTTTTACACTCATAACATACTAAGGGCTCTTTCTCTTTTTCTTTCTCCTTGTCCTTTTCTTTCCTTTTCTCCTTCATTCTTGCTCCAAATTTCTTTTTTGGAAGGGCCTTTTTCTCATAAATCTTCTGAATTTTTTGGCCAAGAGAGCAG
>UESW01004775.1:0-67604 GCA_900491605.1 Calamus simplicifolius
AGTCCCTCTAACTGTAGACTTCGTCAAGGGCTGAAACAGATCAGAGATTTAGTGATATTGACTTTCTGTCCTGAAGCACTACAATAAGACTGCAGAATAGTCGCAAAAGTGATAGCATTGCGAACAGTGGCCCTTCCCAGAAGAATGCAATCATCAGCAAACATAAGGTGGGAAAGGGAGGGCCCTTGGGGACCAGCAGTATAAGGGGCCAAAGAGTTGCTATCCTGAGCCTGAGATAGCGCCCGAGACAACGAATCGGCCGAGAGAATGAATGGGAAAGGCGAAAGAGGGCAGCCCTGTCTCAACCCAACCTTCGAGTGAAAATAATCAGTCTGACCACCATTAATAAGGAGAGAGAAGGAGGGCCGGTGAACACAGGCATCACCCAGTCAACAAAGAGCTTCGTAAACCCAAACCCAGAAAGAGTGTGGCACAGAAAAACCCAGCTCAATCTATCATAAGCTCTCTCCATATCGAGTTTAACAGCCATAAGACCCTGACGGCTAGGAGCTCGCTGAAGGTCATGCATGAATTCCTGATCAAGCAGAGCATTATCAGTGATACTGCGCCCCCTGAGAAAATCCCCCTGCTCTGGAGAGATGAGGCGAGGCATCATAGAACACATACGGGATACCAGGATACGTGCACATACTTTGTATAAAGTGGTGCAGAGACTAATAGGCCGAAATGCTGAGGAGAGGAAGCATCAGGGCGTTTGGGCACCAGGGTGATAAGAGTCTGATTCCAATCTGCTGGAATAGCTTTAGACTGAAAAACAAGCTGAATAGCTTGCACCACCTCCTGTCCAACAATATCCCAGTAGTGGCAAAAGAAAACAACCAGAAACCCATCAGGCCCAGGAGCCTTGTCAACACCAAGATCCCATAAAGCCCGCCGAATATCATCCTCAGTAATCGGATGATGAGAAGAGCATTCTCCACATCAGAGACCCTGGAGGAAGGGGAGATCGGGAAAACAGGGTACCCTTCACCAGAGTGCTCAGACCATCTAGACTGAAAGAAATGGAGCATCTGATCCCTGATCATCTGGAGCTCCTCCTGAGGGTTGCCCTCCTCATCAATAAGCCGTCTAATACGGTTCGCAGCACGGCGTTTTAGAGTGGCTTGGTGAAAGAATCTAGTGTTGGAGTCCCCTTCCTGAATCCACTGAATGCGGGACCTCTGCCTCCAAAACGTCTCCTGTTGTAATAAAAGAGAGTGATGAAGAGCCAAGTTGGTTTTAAGGGTCAAAAGATCAGAATCAGGATAATAACTATTACAATATTACTGCTATAAAATGGGCTCTCGTGACATATGAATAACGCGTTCGACACCGTTAAAGAAAAGGTAAACTTAGTTGCGCTGAAGAAACTAAAAATATCATAATAAATTTTAAAAATTTAATTATAATGGCAGAAAATAAAATTTTAAAAAGGTCATAAAAATTTTAAAAAGCCATATGAAAAGTCTAAAAGGTTCCATAATAATATATTTATTTACATTGAAAAGGCATATGAAAAAATTAAAATCATATGGGAAATTTAAAAAGATACATTATGATGTATTTATTAGGAAAGTCAAAAGGTCACTCTTTGTATCTATAAATATGTGGCTGTTGCGAAGAAGAAGGCACGGTGAGAAAAAGAAAAGAAGAGAAAAGAAAAAGATCTTGTAAGAAAAATTATACTTAAAAATATTTTATCTTTCTTATTTCATACTTTTATTGTGTATTCCATCGTCGTTTCATCTCTAGAGCACAAACGTTAAGCTTCTGGTGAGACTAGCTAGTCTATCAAAACTGACAGTAAGTTGTCCTGAAGTTTTTTTTTTTAGTATTTTTTGCTTTGGACTTAATAACGTGACAGTTGGATAATGAGTTTAACTTTGAATGAATTCCGATGGAAACTTTTGCCGGCATAAATTCTTTGGCATGCACCCAGTGGATTTGAAGTAATTCATGCATGCACGGCTTTCAAGAATCTTGATTCTTATACTTGTCAAACATCTTTCAAAGAAAAGAATTTGATTTATGAGAACCTACTTTCTTTTCCTATCAACCAAAACTCGACGCATTCTAATATTTACGTCCAAAAACGAAAAAATAAATAAATCTAACTATTTTTAAGTTTGGTGCTGTGGTCTTATTCATTTATTTTGTATATAGATCATTCTGTGACAAGGGAGTCTTGGGAGATCAATACAGCATCTGTTAAATAAACAGAATGCATTACTTTCAAGCTGTTAACTGACGCTATTTTCTAAGTTGTTCATAAAACCAAGTCCAGTTTGATGGAATTGAATGATTCCTTCAATTCATATTCATTTTGCTCATCCTTTGTTTGTTTTTCAGATCAATTTAGAAGTACCTTCGGAGTACTTGACATCCTTAACTGGATATTATGGGCCCATCGATCAAGAAGGACCGATAGTCGTACAATCACTGACGTTTGAAAGCAACCGTTCCAAGTATGGGCCATACGGTCGAGAAGAAGGGACTCGATTCTGCTTCGACTTCCAGAACGGCGTGGAGTTTGATAGATTTCATGGACGTTAAAAGGGGCGTACTTACAAGCCAGACCTGTTTGAAATTTAAACTTGTATTAAAATGATTCTTGAAAAATCAAAGGCCTTATGGGAAAAAGAAAAAGCCACTTTGAAAAAGATGAGATGGTTCAAAATTTTGTGATTGGCCTTAATTAGTTTCTATAAGTGTCTTTTAGTTTTCTGCAATTATCTTTTAGTTTTCTATGTATTAAATTATGGTATATGAAAGAACATGTAAGCATTTATAAATAGGGGAGTTGATTACATGAAAGTGTTTAAGTGAGAGACCAATATTTTTATTATAAAAAAGTGTTGTTTTCTTATATGAAAGTTTTCTCCTTTATAAATAGGGGAGTTGATTACTATGAAAGTGTTTAAGTGAGAGACCCAGAAAAATTATATTTTCGTTGATATTTTATAATAAAAGAGTGTTATTTTCTTATATGAAAGTTTGTGTTCCGCTGCTGTCACCCCCCTTACCTGCAGTGATTCCGTCTCAAGTTCCTATTCATTCCGCTTAATGATGTAGTTAATGTGGTCAGCTTGTGTGTGGAAGTATATTTTTGACTGGTGGTTGCTTAAAGTTATGTGTTCATGATGCACTGAAGATAAGTATACTGAAGTCAGTCTCTGTGTATGAATAATGTTGTAATTCTAAAACAATTCAGTGCCATAAGAAGAATATAATAAAAATATATTGGCTTGGATGAAATGTTTTGCCAGACAACTTAAATTTTTTTCATTAGAAAGAGTTGTTGTGACACTTTTTTCTTGATGATCTCATAATAATTTTTCGGGAGACAGTTTTGTTCCACTATACAGTGAGACATATTGATGGTTACGTTGATAATGGACGTATATGCATGTGATGCATGCAGGAAGCTGAAGCATGAATTATTTGATTGATCAAATGTTAGATTAG
Source organism: Calamus simplicifolius (assembly GCA_900491605.1). Classification (NCBI taxonomy): domain Eukaryota; kingdom Viridiplantae; phylum Streptophyta; class Magnoliopsida; order Arecales; family Arecaceae; genus Calamus; species Calamus simplicifolius. The sequence goes on from UESW01004775.1 coordinate 3,466, forward strand.
CTGCTGGTAGAGAGAGTTTTCGAGACTCCACTGTGAGATGTCCCTATCAATATCTATATGATCATATATTTTTATTTATCTACTGTTTATAATAAATATTCTATGATATGACTGATCCCGCATCGTTAGAATAAAAGGTAACAGCAGCTAACGGAGATTAACATATCTCAACCCCGAGACCCCCTTCCGGTCTCGGGGTGCACCAGCATTATCTCACCCACGAGATCCCCTCCGATCTCGGGGGGATCACCATATCTCGACCCCGAGACCCCTTCCGGTCTCGGGGTGCACCAGCATTATCTCACCCCCGAGACCCCCGCCGGTCTCGGGTGGGATCACCATATCTCGACCCCGAGACCCCCTTCCGGTCTCGGGGTGCACCAGCATTATCTCACCCGAGACCCCTTCGGTCTCGGGGTGGGATCACCATATCTCGACCCCGAGACTCCCTTCCGGTCTCGGGGTGCACCAGCATTATCTCACCCCCAGGTCTCGGGGTGGGATCACCATATCTCGACCCCGAGACCCCTTTCCGGTCTCAGGGTGCACCAGCATTATCTCACCCCCGAGACCCCCACCGGTCTCGGGGTGGGATCACCATATCTCGACCCCGAGACCCCCTTCCGGTCTCGGGGTGCACCAGCATTATCTCACCCCCGAGACCCCCACCGGTCTCGGGGTGGGATCACCATATCTCGACCCCGAGACCCCCTTCCGGTCTCGGGGTGCACAAGCATTATCTCACCCACGAGACCCCCTCCGGTTTCGGGGTGGGATCACCATATCTCGACCCCGAGACCCCCTTCCGGTCTCGGGATGCACCAGCATTATCTCTCCCCCAAGACCCCCACCGGTCTCGGGATGGGATCACCGTATCTCGACCCCAAGACCCCCTTCCAGTCTCAGGGTGCACCAGCATTATCTCACCCACGAGACCCCCTCCGGTCTCGGGGTGGGATCACCATATCTCGACCCGAGACCCCTTTGGTCTCGGGGTGCACCAGCATTATCTCACCCCGAGACCCCCACCAGTCTCGGGGTGGGATCATCGTATCTCAACCCCGAGACCCCCTCCGGCCTCGGGGTACACCAGCATTATCTCACCCCCGAGACCCCCACCGGTCTCGAGGTGGGATCACCGTATCTCGACCCCGAGACCTCTTCCGGTCTCGGGGTGCACCAGCATTATCTCACCCCCGAGACCCCCACCGGCCTCGGGGTGAGATCATTATCTCTCAACCCCAAAACCCCCTCCGGTCACGGGGTGTGCGGGCATCATCAGCAATAAGCATGCGGACCAGCCCTCGAACCAAATGACAGCTCCGGGCCACCAGGCGTGCCCATGTGATTCTCCGTGCTTCACGGGATTCTCCGTGCGCCGTGGCTGCTTGCGGCCATGCCTCATAACGGCGTATGGTGCACTGCATGTTCCTGTGCGTGACTGTGCCCCGTTACGGAGTACGACTCGCTGCCACTTGCAACTGTGCGCGTCATGTCAAGCAACGGCGCGCACCAAATACAACCACGGCTGTTAGACACGTGTAACACCATGTTGACAGGTATCGCGGACGCCTCCGGCGCGCACAATGATGGTACAACGGCAATCTTCCGGAACAGTAAGACGGGATATTCGGACAGGTATAAAAACACACGCCCGCACTGTAAGTAGGGATCCGAACTCTGGTTTTCTAGCTTTCTTCCTCCTAGCAAAACCCTAACTGTCTCAGCTCTTTTCCGCTGAGCAGTTCTTGTCTGAGCCCAAGTAACTGACTTGAGCATCGGAGGGTCCCCACTGGAACAACCGGTCTCCGGGGACTTTTCTTGCAGGGGTCCGGAGAGAAGGACGTCAGTCTTCCCCGACGTTTGAAGAAGGTGACTTGGCGTCATCAGGTTGGCGCGCCAGGAAGGGGGAAGAAAGAAAAAGACATCGAACCAGCAGTCTATTTTCCCTCTCTTCAAGCTCTTGAAGCCATGGTGACGACCCGAACGAAGGGAGTTTCTGCCGGTTGCGCTGGGGGGCAGCGCCGTGGGGCGGTCCACCCAGGAGGCCCCCCGGCTCTCGCAGCTGGCATTCCGGAGCCGCTGCGCCCTCGGGAGGCTGGGCCTTCCGCTCCTCAGCTTGAAGTCCCCACGCCTCCTCTGCAGCAGTTCCAGGAAGATCGATTCACCGCCCTGGCCACGCAAGTCCAGTCTTTGGCGGCGGTGGTTCAGGGCCTGCAGCACCAGCAGGCGGCTGCGCAGCAGCCGGAGCCGAATCCATCTGTCCCGGGGTGGTGCAACCCAGCCAGCATTCCTCCCGGTGGAGATCGCCAGTTCCTGTGGATCGCCACCATCGATCTCCGGCCATGCCTCACCACCGCGAAGCCTCTAAGAGACATCGGTCTCCTTCCCGCCATGCTAGTGTCTCTCTAAGCGGCGGCATGGGAAGGAGGCGGAGCGCCCCGCCGGCATCGCCGTCCCCGTTCTTCGTCTTCCGAATCTTCGGGGGAGGGTTCCTTTGATGGCCGGATGCCTCGTCGAGCCGAGCGTCGACTCGATGAGTATAATCAGAGGCTGGAGGAGCTTAGCCGTCGGATCACCCACCTACCGGAAACAGACTACGACAGCCGGCCTCCCTTGTCTCGCCGCATCATGGAGGAGCCCATCTCCACCAGGTTCCGCCTTCCCCAGCTAGATCCATACGATGGGACCACAGATCCCCTGGACCATTTGGAAAGCTATAAGGTACTCATGCAAGTCCAGGGGGCCACTGACTCGCTTATGTGCATTGCCTTCCCGGCCACCCTGAAGAAGGCTGCTCGAGCTTGGTACTCCCGTCTACCGCCACGAAGCATCGATTCCTTCCGCCAGTTGGAGAGGGCTTTCTTGGCCCATTTTGACACCTGCCGGAAGATTCCGAGGGTGGCGGACAGTCTCTTCACCGTCCAGCAGAAGAGCGGCGAGTCCCTGCGGGACTAAGTCACTCGGTTTAAAGAAGCAGCTCTGGAGGTCTACAACCTGGAAGACTCGGTGGCTACGTTGGCCTTGAAGCGGGGGCTCCGCCCGTCTCGCTTCGTGTACTCTCTCGACAAGAAGCCGCCGGGCTCTTACTCCGAGCTTCTGATCCGGGCCCAGAAGTACATCCGGGCAGACGAGGCCGACTTTTCCTGGCGCGAGGCTGGTGGGAATGTCCCCAAGAAGCCGGCCCTCGGAACCTGCAGAAGTTTGCCCCAGAAGACCTGAGCCTCCTCGCCGGCCAGACAACCGCCCCCGAGCCCCTGCACCAAGAGACGGACCCTACACCCCATTGCTCGCCCCGATATCTCAGATCCTGCTCAAGATTGAAGGGGAGTCTTATCTGCAGCGCCCCCTCCCATAAACCCGAAGATCCCCCGGAACAAGAACCTCTACTGCCGCTACCACCGGGACCAAGGCCACGACACCGACGATTGCTGCGAGCTGAAGAAGGCTATTGAAGACCTTATCCAGTGGGGCCACCTGGAAAAATTCGTTCAGAGGAACAACCCGGGAGCTCCTGGCCCGTCAGCGCCCCCACCACCGGTGATCGACAATGCCCCGACGGAGAAGATGGTAGCGATGATTTCCTGGGGGGAGGAGGCCCGTCGAAGAGGCCAAGAGGGGAGGGGGAGTCGGAGTCTGTAATTCCTTTCTTTGAAAAGGACTTAGATGGGGTAGTGAACAAAAATGATGATAGCGTCGTCGTGTCTATGACGATCGCTAAGCATCCTGTAAAAAGAATTCTAGTTGACAGTGGGAGTTCTGTGGATGTTTTGAACTACGATGTCTTTGTTCGCATGAACCTGTCACCTGATCTGCTCCGGCCTGTCGCCACGCCTCTGATGGGATTCACGGGAGATTCTGTAAAAGTTGAGGGGGAAGTCACTCTCCCTGTGACGGTTGGCACAGCCCCATGTCAAAGCACTATTTTCATGAAGTTCTTGGTGGTTCGCGTGCCCCTCGCATACAACGCGATCCTCGGGAGGCCCGGGCTCAACCTCTTGGATGCTGTCATATCCACTAAGAGGCTCCTCGTGAGGTTCCCACCAGCGGAGGAGTCGGGGAGATGCGGGGAGAGCAGAATCCACCAACACTTTGCTATCACTTGGCCCCTAGTCCGCAGGGGCGGCACCCGCACCGACACCTGAGACGCTGGACCCCCGAGACCTGGAGAAAAGAGGAGAGCCAGCCGAGCACTGCTTACTTTCCCTCTCGGGGAGGACCCAGCAAGAGCAGTCCGGATTGGAGCCTTACTCCCAGAGGAGGCTCGTGACGACTCCTCACCTTTCTGCGGGCTAATGCGGATGTCTTCGCATGGTCAGCGTCCGACATGCCAGGAATTCCAGAGGAGGTGATCACCCACCAGCTTAACATTCGGGCGGGGTGCCGGCCTATCCGGCAGAAGAAAAGGAGTTTCGCCCCGACCGACAAAAGGCCGTGGATGAGGAGGTACGGAAGCTGCTGGCGGCCGGTCACATCCGCGAGGTGCATTACCCGGACTGGCTGGAATGTCGTAATGGTTCGCAAGGCCAGCGGGAACTGGAGGATGTGCGTGGACTTCACCGACCTCAACAAGGCGTCCCCTAAAGACAGCTTCCCGCTGCCCCGGATTGATCAGCTTGTGGACGCCACATCCGGGCATGAAACCCTTAGTTTCATGGATGCATTCTCGGGGTATAATCAAATCAAGATGAACCCGGCGGATGAAGAAGCAACTTCCTTTATCACAGAAAAGGGGATTTACTGTTATAGGGTGATGCCTTTTGGGTTGAAAAATGCCGGGGCCACCTATCAAAGATTGATGAATAAGGTCTTTGAGGACCAGATAGGGCGCAACATGGAGGTATATGGATGATATGCTGACCAAGAGCATCAGTGCAGCTGACCATGTCACCGACCTCGAGGAGACCTTCAATAACCTGCACCGGTATCGGATGAGGCTTAACCCCCATAAGTGCACCTTTGGAGTGGCGGCAGGCAAGTTTCTGGGTTTCATGGTAACCCAGCGAGGGATTGAGGCCAACCCCGACAAGATCAGGGCTATCTTGGAGATGAGGCCCCCAGCCAACAAGAAGGAGGTGCAACGCCTGATGGGAGGGTGGCGGCTTTGAGTCGTTTCATGTCAAGATCGGCAGAAAGGTGCATGCCCTTCTTTAAGGCGCTGCGCAAGGTCAACGGCTTCGAGTGGACAAGGGAGTGTCAGGGTGCCTTTGAGGAGTTGAAGCAGTTTCTATCCACTCCCCCGATGCTATCCAAGCCTAAGAATGGAGAGGAGCTCTTCCTATATCTTGCATCCTCCCCCGAAACTGTCAGTTCCGTGCTCGTGCGCATGGATGTCGATGTAGTCCAGAAGCCAATCTATTACACCAGCAAGGTACTCCATGACGCCGAGACTAGGTACTCTAGAACCGAGAAGATTATTTTTGCCTTGGTGTCTCTGCTCAACACTTCCGATCTTACTTTCAAGCTCATCCCATCGTGGTGCTCACAGACCAACCTCTTCGAACTATCTTGTCTCGCCCTGACACCTCCGGTCAGCTAGCCAAGTGGGCCATTAAACTAAGTGAGTTTGACCTATCCATCCGGCCAAGGTCAGCCATGAAGTCTCAGGTGTTAGCTGATTTCTTGGTTGAGTGTTCCTGGACCGAGGGAGGAATGGAGAAGGTGCGCCCGGAGGAGTGTGTAGACCCTCCCTCAACCGAGGAGGCGGAGGAGGACTGGATCTTACATGTGATGGAGCTGCAAATTCTCAAGGAAGTGGAGCTGGACTCATTCTTGCGAGCCCGAGGGAGACGCAGTGGAGTATGCTCTCAGATTCCAGTTCCCGGCAACTAATAACCAGGCGGAGTATGAAGCTTTGCTAGCAGGGATGAGGTTGGCTGAGGAGTTAGGTGCAGGGCGTTTGAGGGCCTTACGGACTCTCAACTTGTTTCTGGGCAGATCACCGGGGAGTACGAAGCTAGGGACCCAACCATGTCCCGATATTTGAGCAAGGTGCAGTCCCAAGCCTCTCGTTTCTCTTACTTCCGCGTCAGCTACATCCCCAGAGCGAAGAACGCCAGGGCTGATGCATTATCCTGCTTAGCTACTTCGGCCGATGGAACGTTGGGAAGAACATATGTGGAGCACCTACAAGCCCCAAGCATCGAAGTTGCGGATGAAGCATTGCCGGTGGAGCAAGAGCCCTCCTGGATGGACGCCTACATCCGATATTTGACCGACGGCACTCTCCCAGAAAACCCCGCTGAGCCAAGCTACTCAGGCGGAGGGCCCCGAGATTCTTGATGATGGACGGGAAGCTTTATCGGAGATCATTCTCATACCTAGTCCTCAGGTGCGTGGGGCCGGCTGAATCAGATTACATCCTTCGGGAGATCCATGAAAGCATCTGTGGGAGTCACCTGGGGGGCAGAGCCCTAGCCTACAAGGCCCTGCGGCAGGGGTTCTTCTGGCTAACAATGAAGGAGGACGCGGCCGAGCTTGTTAAGAGATGTGATAGCTGTCAGCGTCACGCTAATATCCAGCGACAGCCGACGTCTCACCTAACCCCCTTAGTAGCACCCTGGCCCTTCGCCCAGTGGGGCATGGATATCCTGGGACCATTTCCCCCGGCCTTCGGACAGTGAAAATTCCTCTTGGTGGAGGTGGATCACTTCACCAAGTGGGTTGAAGCGAGGCCCTTGCCAAGATCACAGAAAGCAAAGTGAGATCCTTCTTTTGGAAGTCCATCATATGTCGGTTTGGGCTACCGCACACCCTGGTCACTGATAACGGCCGGCAATTCGACAATGCGCCCTTCCAGGAGTTCTGCTCCGAGCTGGGCATCCATCAGAGGTTCACTTCCGTCGGGCACCCTCAGACCAACGGGGCAGCCGAGGTGACTAATCGTATCATTCTCCAGGGGCTGAGATCTCAGCTAGATGACTACAAGGGGCGATGGGTGGAGGAGCTCCCCAACGTGCTATGGGCTTACCACACAACGCCGCGAGCCCCCACCGGCGAGACACCATTCAGCTTAGTCTTCAGATCCAAGCCGTCATCCCGGTGGAGGTTGGCTCACCGAGCCCTCGGGTGGAATCATACAGCGAGGAAGGCAACCTAGACCAGCTGCGAGCCAACCTCGACCTGGTGGAGGAAGTGCGAGACCGAGCGCGACTTCGGATGGCGGTCTACCGACAACGGGCCGCTAAATATTAGAACGCCCGTGTGTGGCCCAGGACTTTCCTGCCAGGAGACCTGATCCTTCGACGGGCTGAGGTCTCGAAGCCAGCAGAGGGAGGCAAGCTAGCTCCAAATGGGGAAGGACCTTATCGGATCGCCAAGACACTTCACCATGGAGCTTACAAGATTGAGGAGCTCGATGGGAAGCCACTCCCTAGGACATGGAATGCAGATAACCTTCGCCGGTACTATCAGTAACGTATTCCTCCTCTCACATCAAGTATCATGCCTGTATTCACTTGGGTTTTCACCTCTCATTTTATATTAACAAATTTTGATTTTAGCTCCTGAGATCTTTTCACCTAAAGCCCTGCACCAGCCAGGCATAAAGCCCGACCCCGTCGGCACCTAAAGCCCTGCACCAGCCAGGCATAAAGCCCGACACCCATCGGCACCTAAAGCCCTGGGCCAGCCAGGCATGAAGCCCGACACCCGTCTGCACCTAAAGCCCTGGGCCAGCCAGGCATGAAGCCCGACACCCGTCGGCACCTAAAGCCCTGGGCCAGCCAGGCATGAAGCCCGACACCCGTCGGCACCTAAAGCCCTGGGCCAGCCAGGCATGAAGCCCGACACCCGTCGGCACCTAAAGCCCTGGGCCAGCCAGGCATGAAGCCCGACACCCGTCGGCACCTAAAGCCCTGGGCCATCCAGGCATGAAGCCCGACACCCGTCCGCACCTAAAGCCCTGGGCCAGCCAGGTATGAAGCCCGACACCCGTCGGCACCTAAAGCCCTGGGCTAGCCAGGCATGAAGCCCGACACCCATCGGCACCTAAAGCCCTGGGCCAGCCAGGCCTGAAGCCCGACACCTGTCGGCGCCTAAAGCCCTGGGCCAGCAGGCATAAAGCCCGACACCCGTCGGCACCTAAAGCCCTGCACCAGCCAGGCATAAAGCCCGACACCCGTCGGCACCTAAAGCCCTGGGCCAGCCAGGCATGAAGCCCGACACCTGTCGGCACCTAAAGCCCTGGGCTAGCCAGGCATGAAGCCTGACACCCGTCGGCACCTAAACCCCTGGGCCAGCCGGCATGAAGCCCGACACCCGTCGGCACCTAAAGCCCTGGCCCAACCAGGCATAAAGCCTGACACCCATCGGCACCTAAAGCCCTGGGCCAGCCAGGCATGAAGCTCGACACCCGTCGACACCTAAAGCCCTGCACCAGCCAGGCATAAAGCCTGACACCCGTCAGCACCTAAAGCCCTGGGCCAGCCAGGCATGAAGCCCAACACCCGTCGGCACCTAAAGCCCTGGGCCAGCCATGCATGAAGCCCGACACCCGTCGGCACCTAAAGCCCTGGGCCAGCTAGGCATAAAGTCCGACACCCGTCGGCACCTAAAGCCCTAGGCCAGCCAGGCATGAAGCCCGACACCTGTCGGTGAATAAAGATCGACACCCATCAGCACCTAAAGTCATGGGCCAGCCAGGCATGAAGCCCGACACCCATCGGCGAATAAAGCCCGATACCCGTCGGCACCTAAAGCCCTGGGCCAGCCAGGCATAAAGCCCGACACCCATCGGCACCTAAAGCCCTGGGCCAGCTAGGCATGAAGCTCGACACCCGTCGGCACCTAAAGCCCTAGGCCAGCCAGGCATGAAGCCCGACACCCGTCGGCGAATAAAGTCTGACACCCGACGGCACATAAAGCCCGACACCCGATGGCACACAAAGTCTCGCCGGTCAGATAAAGTCCGACTCCCGTCGGCACCAAAAGCCACATGCCTACCTAGTGCAAGTCCCGGCATACTCCTAGCAGAGCGTCGCGCTGACGGTCTTGAGGAACCCACCTACCTCAACCTCCAACTACCGGCGTTTCAACCCCAAGAAACCTATCCTCCCTGGCCCGAATTTTTGGTCCTAGATGGCTAAGGCGGGATAGCTCGTATGAGTTTAGAGTTATCCCCTGACACTAGCGGGACTAATGGGACCATGGGGCCGTGTATTGTCAACCAACGAATTCAGGGTAAGTCACAAATAGATAATATTTTTGAAGAAGATTATCTCATTAATTGGAAGGGATTACAAAATGCCGACATCGTCGGACTTGCAAAAAACAAAAATACAAGCTCACGGTTCTGCTGGCGCGGGCTCATCGTCGGAGGGGGCCGAATCTGAGAAACGATCTAGCTCAACTTCCAGGGCCTAGGGAATGTTCAAATCCCTGGCCACTTTCTCCTTCCCATGCTGGAATCCTTCGAGGAACACTGCCGCCGAGCTTCTGCCAAATCATCTGTAAAGCGCTCGGACGCCTTGTACTCTTCTATGATCCCAGCGGTCCTAGCTGCGATGGCAGCTTCCACCTCTGCGGCCCGAGCCTTCTCCTCCGCGGCGAGGGCTGCCACTGCAACCCTCTCGGTCTCCTGGCGCGGCTCGCCTCCTCCCCAGATTGGCTTGCTTCCTCCTTCTCCGCCTGTGCCTCTTCCTCCGCGGCCTTCACTTTCTCCTCCGCCGAAACCGCTCGACCCTCGGCCTCCTAGAGGGCTAAGGTTAGCTCAGAGATGTGTAGATCTCTAGCCATCATAGCATTCTTGGCCTCCATCATTTGGTGGAGTGCTGCGCGCACACAGTTGGCGTCGGCCTACGCCCGGTTCTCAGCGGCCTTGGTTTCACTTGCCCAGGCGCTTTTGGCCAACTCCAGTGCCTCTTCGGCTGCCTCCGCGCAGTGCTGAGCGTCCTCAGCCTCCTTCTGCGCCTCCCGCAGAAGGGCCTTCCCACCATGGATTGCATCCTTGGCGGCCCTCAGGGAGTGTGCGAGCTGCATGCGTAAGTTCTTAGTTAGCAAAAAAAAAAAGGGGAGATATGAAGGCAAAAGGCGAAAAGGCCGCTTACCCTGACGACAGCCGCGTAGGAATCCCGGAAGAATGTACTCGCCTTCTGATGACTAATTCCTCCAGGATCTCGGGCATAAAAACTGGGGCAAGGACCCGCTCAGCCCAGCGACCATCGTTCAAGGAGTCCCGGGGCGGTCCGGGCTTGGCTCCACTCCGTTCGGCCGTCTTGGCAGTCTCTGGCTCGATGCACGGGCTGTTCCCAGGCGACCTCTCGGGGGGTGGGCTCGCGACCCTTGATGGCCCCTCACCCCAATCCATGGCAGCCTCTGGCGGGGTCGGTTCGCCAGGGGCAGGAAGCTCTTCAGCCACTATGGGCTCCCCCGCCGCTACCGGCTCCTTCGCGACTGGCTCCTCGATTGGGACTCTCGCGGTCTCCGCCATCTCTGGCGGGGTGTCGGCTGTGAGATCAACTTCTGGAGCGGTCGGGGGGTCTTGTGGCGCTGGTGGTGGGGAGGCCCGAGCCGTCGGGCATTTTGGGGCTGGAGCTCGCCGGCCTCCGGGTGGCCCCTCCCGAGCCCTCTTTTTAGAGGCGGCCCTCAGGAGCTTCTCTACCGGTATCTTCATAGCTGCGCAACATCAGTCAAAGTCAAAAAAAAGGAAAAAGCAGACAAAATGTTTGGCTAAGGGTGGAGATGGCTTACCCCGGTGGGAGATAAGACCCGCCGACTCGAGATTATCTTCCGTCAAGAGCAAGGTGTACCTAGGGATTTCGGCAGCCAGCAATTGACCCGATGCCTCCCGATCCCCAGGTTGGATGGTGGAGTTCGCGTTCCCTCGGAGGTTGGGATCTCCCCACCGGGGCCTGACTTGTCAAGGTTAGCGAAAAAGAATCGGGATTTCATCTCTTGATTGAAGAAGGAAGAAAAAGTTTGAGGACCTGATTGGGTCGGGGCTAGAACAGCTACCAACCCTTCTGGGACCGGAGGATATAGAAGGATCGAAAAAGGGAGATTCGAGGGTGATACCCAGACGATGGCAGAGAATGACAAAGGCGCTGACGACGTGGTAGGAGTTCGGGACCAGTTGAGATGGGGTCAAGGAGTAGTTGTCGAGAAGGTTGATGAAAAAGGGCGGAAAAGGTGGACAGAGACCTGCCTTTAGGCAAATCTCATAAAGGGCCACCCGACCCGGTCGGGAGGAGATGACCCTATCATCGGGAGTTGGCAGAAAAAGCTCAACGTCCCGGGGAATCTGGTAACGGGCCCAAATTTTTACCAAATTCAGACCTGTTATCATGGAGGTAGTCCCCTCCGAGGACCCCTCCACCCTCGAGGAGGTGCTGGCCTCCGATCGGCGGCCCCTCGATGGGGCTCCACCGGCGACCCATCGCTGGGCTAGGGGGACGCGGTCCTCTGAATCAGTGGACCACTCAAGCGGAGGAGAAGGAGAAGGTGCGGGAGAGGTACAGTACCTCTCAGAGGGAGGACAATTCTCCGAACCATCCTCCGAGGTCCAGGATGGAGAGCTCATGAGCAAAAGAAAGGATGGAGAAGTCTGGAATGGACAAGAACTGACCTAGAAGAAAGAAGGCCAAGCACGAGCTCTCGGGTTGCAGGGGAGATCAGAGCACAGGCACAGAGGAAGACGACGATAGCGGAAGCGATATGGCCAGATTCAACCCCTCATTTGGGTTTATTGGGTTTTCAAATCGTCCCGCCTCGTCTCGTCAGCCACATGGCCCCCTACCATAGGCTGGCTCGCCTCGAGGGACGCCCAGCGCAAGGTGCGGCATGCCTCCGGCCAATGATGGGACCCCGCTGACATTGTCGCTATGAGAGGTAATAATGATACAGATTTTTGCGCAGACTTCGAAGGGCTGATTTTCTCTCGATGTCGATCATGGTAGGCACAGTGTACGGAGGCGGCTACCTTCTCCCATTCCCCATGCCGTCCGCATAAGAGATGTGGCCGGGGATCAGCCATGTGGAGAACACCCCTTTCGCCTCATCAGTGGGACCCGCTTCACCTTAGGGGTGAGGGGGCATTTGATATGACTGATCCCACATCGTTAGAATAAAAGGTAACAGCAGCTAACGGAGATCAACATATCTCAACCCCGAGACCCCCTTCCGGTCTCGGGTGCACTAGCATTATCTCACCCACGAGATCCCCTTCGGTCTCGAGGTAGGATCACCATATCTCGACCCCGAGACCCCCTTTCGGTCTCGGGGTGCATCAACATTATCTCACCCCCGAGACCCCCACCGGTCTTGGGGTGGGATCACCATATCTCGACCCCGAGACCCCCTTCCGGTCTCGGGGTGCAACATTATCTCACCCACGAGACCCCTCTGGTCTTGGGGTGGGATCACCATATCTCGACCCCGAGACCCCCTTCATCTCGGGGTGCACCAGCATTATCTCACCCCTGAGACCCCATCGGTCTCAAGGTGGGATCACCATATCTCGACTCCGAGATCCCCTTCCGGTCTCGGGTGCACCAGCATTATCTCACCCCCGAGACCCCCACCGGTCTTAGGGTTGGATCATCATATCTCGTCCCCGAGACCCCCTTCCGATCTCGGGGTGCACCAGCATTATCTCACCCCGAGACCCCCACCGGTCTCGGGGTGGGATCACCATATCTCGACCCCGAGACCCCTTCCGGTCTCGGGGTGCACCAGCATTATCTCACCCCGAGACCTCCACCGGTCTCGGGGTGGGATCACCATATCTCGACCCCGAGACCCCCTTCCGGTCTCAGGGTGCACCAGCATTATCTCACCCACGAGACCTCCTCCGGTCTCGGGGTGGGATCACCATATCTTGACCATTCTATTTAAAGTATAATTATCCAATTCATTAAAACAAAATATATTGCAAATAAATGGAATAATTCGTAATGTGATTTTATCTAATATCAAACATTAGCAAAAGTGAACTTGTAACCTGTGGTGTTCTAGAGAGAGGAGAGAGAGAGTCTCGTGACTTCGGTGGTTAGAAGCTTTCCTCTGCCGAGTCTGCTTTAAGATTCGGGCTCCGTCTTCATCTTCTCTGATCCCCAGCGCTCTGGTTTGTTTTCTTTGGCCTGCTTCTCTGAGTGATGGGGACTCCAGCTCAACTGCGTCCCGACGAGTCCGTCGGGGTAGGGATGTCCGGCACGGCGTGGCATCGGGACCGTGGAATTGGGTTTGAATGGGTTGCTCCTTCGCCTCCTTCGGCGGTAGTGGCGGAGCTGGAACGGAGGTATCCGAACATAGTCCAAGTGCCGGTGCACTCTCTGGATGCTGAAGAAGAAAGATGGGGGAGTCATGCTATCCTCGCTCGCTCCTCTCTCGCTGGATTCCGCCGAAAATCAAAGTTCGAGAGTTCCACCGAGCGGCGTTGACAGGTGACATCGAAGCTCTGGCCTTGGCGAATAAGCATTTCATCTTCCATTTCTCTGACATCCAAGCTAAGGCTCTTGCATTGGGAAGACCCTGGGTTGTTAATGGACAACCGATCATCACTGCAGAGTGGCGTCCGGAATTCGTTCCAGTCGACAGCTCCATCCATTCTGCTCTGCTCTGGATACGGTTGCCACAGCTTCCAATTGAGTTTTGGAGTGATGAAATTCTATCGTCCATCCTTGCAGTGGCCGGGCAATTCCTTTATTCTGATGAATCAACCAAGGCAAGGAAACGTGGAAGCTTTGCTCGGGCCTGTGTCCGAGTAGATCTGAGTATACCTCTCCGGCCAGGCACTCAGATCCGTGGCAGCAGAGATCCATTTTGGCAATAGTTCTCATATGAAAATCTTGAAGGAATTTGCAGTGATTGTGGATTAGTGCATCTCTCTGGATCTTGCCAGGCTGTGACGGATTCCTCCTCGCCTTCTTCCGGTCCTGCTTTTGGGCCCTGGATGGATGCTATCAGGCACCGGAAATCTTCCCAGGAACCTCCGTCGGGTGAACGTATCGGTTCTCCCGGGTCATCCCCTGCTTTGGCCGATGGATGGCAACTTCCTAAGAAACCAGCCTGCCGGCAGCCGAGCAGGGGGATTGCCTCGCTCTCTCCTTCCGCGGTGACGAAGTCCCAGGGAGGGATGGTCCATGTGGAGAAGTCGGCATCAAGCCTTCCTCTGATGGGTGTTGTTGACCCAGGCAGCGTAGGCCCAGGCAGTCGAGCAGAGGANGACTTGAGAGTAAAGCATGTGTGTCCTCGTTGTTTAGAATTTCTTTATTGTTATGGGTTGTGGTTCTGCCTGTGATTAGTAGCACTGAACTAAACTATTAATGATTGTTAGATGAGACTCTCAGCTTTTTTTTCATGTTGGAACTTATTGAATTAAAACTTAATGCGGGGTAAAATCATCATCACATTGGTTAACGTACGTGGTAATAAATGAGGCTTATTTCTGAGTTTTGGCGAGCTAACATCATATTAAAAAAAAGATAAGCTACACCACCTGCTATCACCATACCTCGGCAAGGCCGAGCAAATTTCGTACCTTGGCAGGACTAAGCTATCTCTGAACCTCGATAGGGCTGAGCTATCTTTGTGCCTCGGTAGGACCGAGCCTCACCCTCTCAAACACAAGCATCGTTGCTGCCTCGTACCTTGCCGGATATCCTAGAAGATAAACTGCTCTGATCACTAAGATCTTGGAGTAAGTTTACCAAAATGGAGACGGAAGCCAAATACAATGCTTTGCTTATGATAAGGGAATTTTGAATTCCTGATAAGGCGTCCATCAGTCTCTTCAACCGTCAATCCATAATCGATGAGATTTCAATCGTATTAGCTTTCAACTTCCTAAAATGTGCCCAAAAAATTTGGTAACAACTAACCATCTCGGCGGCTCCTAAATACTATACCCGAGAACCCCCCTAGGGAAGCACTCGAATACAATTCTAAGCCTCCACAACTTGGGATAGAGGTCATTTCAGCATAAGCAAAGCATCAAGGGGCAACTATTGCTAGCTCAAGCCTAACCTAATAGGATCATTCAAGGCTTGAACCTAGCCAACCTGTGCTCTTCATATATTATTAGTATATATATATAAAATATATATTTAAATAAGGTTAAAAAGAGTTGGTTGGTGCCTTTGTCTGCTTTGGCACTTATTGAGAGATCTTTTGCTTGACTTGATTTTTAAGGCCTTTATATAAAAATTATATGCTCGGATCAGGTCAAACCATGTTTGATCTATTTTTTTTAAGCTTGAGCTCAACCCAAAATTGTTCTTGCAATTTCAAGAAGATGTCTATTTTTTCGTTCAACAACTCAATTATGAGATGGCGTATCTGTATAAGAAGTTTGTGTCGACCCAAGAAAAGTCAGAGACGACTTCAGATCGAGCAGATTGAGGATTTTCGATTTAGAGCCGACTCCGAAAAAATTAGAGTCGACTCCAGATTGTCAGAAAAGACTCCAAAACTGTCAGAACGTCTCTAAACTTTATTTTTATCCTTTTTAATCCCAACGGCTATTACCTTATTTGGTTCTAATCCTTCTTACACTTGTTTCTAGCGGATAGTTTTCAGCTATTTATGGATTAAGAAGGGTCTATAAGAAGGGGTTTTTATTGTATCCGAAAAAATAACAAGAGGGGAATACAAGAAGAGAGGAAAAACAGAGAAATAAGAAAAACAAGAGTGAAATTCATCAGAAAATCAGAAGAGAAAAGAGAGAAAATTCAAAAGGAAAGATTATACTGATTTCCCAACATAAAAGAGAGAGATTCCTAGCTTTCTTAGTTCCATTTTGAAGAAATCTCAAAAGAAGAAGCAAGCCCTAGTTTTCTGATCTTCTGAGCTTCAAGAGCATACTAAATGAAGATCCACTCAAGAGAAGAAAAGAAGCAAGCCACCAAGATCTGCAAATCAGGCTTTGATTCCTATCTCTTTATCTTTGTTCTATCATTGTATATTTGCTCATTGGAGGAGCTCTTGATTTGTAAAACGTTATTGTTTGCTGGGTCAATCAGGGGATTGATTCAGTTGAGGTTGTTAGCCTTGTGCAAGAAGTTACTTGTGTTGTTGTGTGCTGGTGAGCCTTGAAAACCAGCTGGGTTCGTTGTGCACCCGGAAAAACAACAAGTTCGAGTTGTGAGCTTGTAAAACAACTCTGCTGTAATCAGATTGATTATAGTGTGGACCCAAGAGGTACTTGGGAGTGAATGTAGGTGTAGGTACATCGAACCACTATAAAATTCTTGTGTTTGCAGTGATTGTTTCCTTGTCTCTAACTCTCTATCTGTGTATACTCTGTTTTTAAGTACATGACCACTATGTGTAATCTATTATAGCTTGTTATTAACAACCCTGACATGCTCTACAAGTGTCTGTCCATGCAACATTCTATATTCAATAAGATTTGATTTTAAACTTCTGAGCCTTTGCCTTGCAGTCTTGCTTCTCCAAGCTATTGGAATTCTTTTAATGATTGATGATTTAGGGATTCTTCTATCCCTCTTTTCTTTTCTATACCTTTTAAGGATGATCATCCTCTTCAAGCGAGACATGATTCCTTAACATTTAAGAAAAAAAAAATTTATGTCAGGCAAACTAACAAAATCTCAAGCCAAATATTAATTTAATATAGAATGTATAACTATTGCCATAGATTTTTTTAAATATTTAGTTAGTAATTTATTTTATGAAATAGAATTTTTTTTAGAAGGATTCTCAAATTGTTGTAATAAGAAATATATGTATAGACAGAATGATCATGAGAAGGATGGCCAACTTAGATTTAAATTACCCCCTGTTTTGCATGGCCCTCACTGTTCTATCTTCTCTTTTGTTTGAGTTATTTTATCCCTTTTCCAATATTTATTTATTTATTTATTTAATGATATTTTTTTAAGTTACCACAGTATTTCTTTGCTTCAGCCATCGTAAACCTACCTGTACCACCACCAGCAACCCTCTCATCCTCTGCCGCCGCCGACGTCTGGCGGAGTAGGAAGTTCTTCTTTCGGGGCCTCACCACGGGTATGCCTAGAGCTCTGGCACGCTTGCACGGGGCTGCTGATATCGTTGCTAAGGAAGGGGAGCATGGTGGTGTACTTGCCACAAGAGCATCTCGAGCTGGTCAGGGACGTTAGTGGCATTGGATTTCTGCATTACGATGTGCCTCCCCACATCTTTAAAAAAGTTCAGATAATTACTTGATATAGATATAATATATATTTATATATACCAAAAAAATGATGGATCACATGCCATATGTGGAATCGGAGAACCGCAAGAAAGCGGTTTATACGTTGATAACAACACTCCATGAGATATCCTCAGTATATCCCCTGCATCTCCTGTCGAATGCTGCCATTCCGATTACTTGCCTGATGAGGATCGAGAGATGCTTTCATGATTTCCTATGGGCTTCTGTGCAGGATGGTCATGGGATTCACCTCTTATCCTGGGATTTGGTCTGTATGCCTATCGTTGAGGGTGGTCTCGGGATCCAGTCTTTGATTGTTAGAAGAAAAGCCCTTATTGCCGACATGCTTCGAGATTTCTTCTGGAGCCACGTTGTCTTTGGAGCTCTCTGATGCACATAAGGTATGGATAATGGTCGTCTGCCATGCATATTACTCCACCTCGGGGATGCTCCTCTTTTTGGAAGGAGGTATGTCGCTATGGTCAGGCTATCTTGGACAATATCTCATGGATGATCGGAGATGGTTCTTCGGTTAGCGTTATTCAAGATACCTGGATTTCAGAGCTTTCTCTCTCTCGGTGGCCCTCCTTTATTAGTATTGAGACCCCTTCCAGTTTAAGGGTCAAGGACTTGATCTCCTTAGACCCTTCAGCTTGGCATATCCCCTCGGTGACCAGATTTTTCGGTGCTGAGCTTGCCCGGTGGATTTTATCGATGCCTCTTATTCCAGGTCGATCTTCTGATGTTAGACTCTGGCAGAGATCCTGTCTCTCTAAGGCTCTGACCAGGGATCTGATGATGATGTTCAGACCTCAGCCTCAGTGCTTGGAGGACGCAGCGTGGATTTGGAAGCTTCCTACTATCCCCAGAGTTCAGTTATTTATATAGAAACTTCTGTGGGGCTCTCTTCCTACCTGTGCTCTCCTATCTCGGAGGGGTCTTCCTATTCAGTCTGCCCGTTATGCAGCTTAGAGGAGGAATCTATAGATCATGCAATCTTCATCTGCCCCAGAGCTAGACGGGTCTGGCTTATGATGGGTTATCCTTTCAGACAGAATGACTCGGGCTCCCTGCGCTCTTCTTTTCTTCTTGACCTTCCGAGGTGCCCTCATCTTAAGAAAGGTCTCTGGGCGGTCACTGCTTATCAGATTTGGCTAACTTGGAACCAGCTTATTTTCTCTGATGACACTATCTCTCTTCACAAGATTGTAAGGAAGATCAGATTATTGGTGGCGGACTATGCTCGTATTGGTTTTGATGTCTCTGGCCACTGGGGATCCCCTACTGCTTCGGTAGCGAACCGGCATATGATTTTTCTCTCTTGGGAGCCCCTCCTCCAGGGTTTGTCAAAATCAATTTTGACGGGAGTGTCTGTGGAAGAATTGCTGGTTCAGCGTTCATTATCCGAGGACCTCATGGTGACTTTTTGGCAGCGGGAGGTTTTGGTACTCTCGACTCCTTTGTCCCCATGACTGAGCTTCATGCGGCTTGGACGGGTATTTCTTATGCTGCTCGGGTTCTTCATGCTCAGAGGCTTTGTATTGAGGGCGACTCCATGTCGGTCATTTCTTGGATTCAGATGCAGAATTGCCCTCCTGCTCATACTAATCCGATTTTGTTGAACATTTGGGCTATTCTGCGGGAGATTGATTGCGTCCAGACCCATCATATATACCGCGAAGCCAACTCGGCGGCGGATTGGGTTGCTGCTTCAGTGGCTCAGCTTTCTGGTCCATGGATTTTGACGCCGGGTGACCCCTGCCCTGCTCCTTTGCAGCAAATTTTGTACTATGATCTATCTGGGCTGACTCGCGCTAGACTAGTATGATCGCTCATTTCTACCAAAAAAAAAAAAACATGTTGAGAGGGTGGTGTACACCATGAGGTATCCTCCGTACCAAACAAAAAGAAATTTTAAAAAAAAAGTCCGATACAACACTATTCCCATGCCTTTCCCAAGTCAAAAAAAAAATTCACATATCCTGTGGTCCCCACGGGATGGTTTGGTGTTATCTTCTCGTTTTCTATGATATACGAAAATCAACGATTAAAACAAAATAATGCATCATGAAGTGAAAATAAAAAAAATTCAAACAACTAGTTGAATTCTCGAGAATTGCATTATGCGGAACCACCAAAGTGCACATTGGTAGTTATCAATCAGTTATTTAAAGATCAATAAGGGTGCTTGCAAGCGGCACGGCCGAGTCACCTCCATGTGCCATCGGACACCGCCCAGTGCCGTACCAGGAGGGGAAAGAAAATGGAAAAGCATCAGGGGTCTTTTGGCAAGAAAAAAATTGATAAAATTCTTCTATGTTCATTAAATTATCTTCATGATGCCATAACACAAAAAAAATGTAATGCTGTACTTTCAACTAATCATATCTCAGTCATAAAAAAATGTAATATGTATCCATATATCATTTTAAAATTTGAAAGAACATATCTTTCTCAACAGTTATCCAAATCTACACTTATCCAAAATTAATGATATAGATATCATTTTAAAATTTGAAAGAGTATATCTTTATCTAGTTTTAAATATATAACTCTCATGGCATATCGCACATCAAGTTGTTCAAAGATCAATAAGGGAATCATCAATGTGGCTCAGATACCAATGTAAATTCATACAAGAATAAATGTATAGATTGGATTTACTTACCTTGATGATTTGACAAAGAATTTGAATGCTAGGTTGTGGTGTTATCCTCTTTCACAATCCAAACTATCCTTCTGGTGTTAGATTCTGATACTCCTTTCAATTTCTCTTATCGCACACACAACCCTTATCCTTTCGATATATATATATATATATATATATATATATATATATATGCACGAAGGAGCAGTTTCTCCATCGGAGAATGTTTTTCATATAGATAATTGCACATTAGCAGTTATCTATCATAGGCTTCATGGATAACTGCACATTGGTAGTTATCAATCATGGGCATCACACGTCACATAGTTCAACAACTTCTCCATCCTTTGCACCACCCGACACCGCTACCATGGCCATCGTCTCCATCGGTGGCCTCCCCTGTATTCTCTCTTCCTCTGTTGGCTCGTTGTTGCCGCTAGGATCAGACCGCTGCCTTCCTCCTCTTTGATGTCATTGCGGCCTTCCTTGCCATCGGTGATAGCAACCCTATCACCAAGCTCCACAGTAAACTCCTTTCCCTGAGTTCTTGCTGTTGGCTGTGGTGATTTGGTCATGGGGACCAGTTCACTCAAAGAGAGGGCGAGAGATGGGAGAGAGAACAGAGAGAGAGAGATGCATTGGGCTTGGGGATCTCATCGGAGGAGGTCATTGCCATTGCCGCCATGGTCGGCGACTAGCATGGGAGGTGCCGGCATGCAGGAGAGGTTCGTGCATGAGGTGGGGAGAAGAGGGAGGGCTCTCGCATTGAGGTGAATGGGAAGGGAGAAATCACGAGAGAAGAAGGCTGAAGCCTTCTTATTGGTTCAAGTTGGTTCAAGCCCTGAAGGCTGGTTTTTAAGTTAAAAATGAAGAGAAAATGTTAAGATTTAGTTATATAATTTATGAGGTTTAGCTAAGGTCACTTTCTAAATTTAAATTTGGGTTTAGAGGTGCATAATCTGATCTCTATTTCATCAAATATCATATGATGTTCATCATAAGTTGAAATAAAGTGAGTTGTAAGAGCTTAAGGAAATGCATTTATTTAAAATTATATTGATTATATGATCTTAGGAACTGAACCATGGTGATGAGCAGTGAGTTTGGTTGTGATAATGATGTTGAAACAGATTAACAGCCAAGGTAATCATAGGAAAATTTATTGCCGAATGTAAGGGCATTTTTGTAAATATTGCAAAGTTGGTGAAAACTTGTAAAAGTATAAAATAATTAAATTTGAGATAAAAAGTAGTAAGTAGCGGGCTGCTAGACACTGAGTAAGAGGGGTAAAAGAGTCATTTTAAGATTTTTTGCTAGAGGGGTAAAATAGTAATTTTTTGTTATGGATTTTGATAAAATTAATTATTTATGTGGGATTATAGGTGATCACTGACTATAGATGTTGCATTAAGGGGATTATAGGAGTAACAATCTGGGGTAGGAGTTCTACATCCTACTATTATGTGATATGTTTTCATGACTTGCATGCTTCCGTATATCATGTTTTATTCTAAGATTTTCTTGCATGATTTGAGATGATTATTATGAATTCTTATGAATTTGCATGTATATTGTAGTATATTATTTTGATATAAATGATTTTGAGCTTTCTCTACTATACTTGCAAGTTTTGGTATTCTGGCTGAGGTGGCTTGGTGGTGCTATGGAGATGTTCAGAAGTGGCATATATATTTGGGAGAGATGGTGTATGTGATGGGTACTATTGGTACATGGTACTAATTCTGATGATGAGATAGAGTACTACAGTACCATTACTAACCTAGATTGGCAGTCTGAAGAAGGGCATGAAGGCCGAGTAAGCCGAGTAGAACGTTAACACAGTTATCGCAGCTGGTATGACTGAGTTTATTATGCTAGGTATTAGTATGTAAACCAACCTGAGTGGGAGAAGTATCACCAGGTTAGGTTGTTGATACATAATGCTGGCTTTTAGATGGGGACAATATGTACCAGCAATATGGCGTTGTGATGCTTGCTAAGGGAGTGGCTCATTTAGTAATGTTTTTACGAGCATTATGGTAAGGGGTATAGAGGGAGGCCCAGACGTATTGCTTACTAAGTGAGTGCGACTTGCTTAGTGGTGTCTTGCATACGAGGGCATGAATGTATGGGTGTGGAGGTTATTGGTGGTTTGATTATTCTGATGTGCGAAGGTGATGGTGGATATGTGGATGATTTGAATATGACTGCGGTCACGAGGATGAATTGGTGATGGATCGTGACTCTTTGGTGGTTTAAATATTTCTCTTTGAATATAAATATTATTGGTTTCTTGAATGGATATATGTATCATGATATTGTTTGTTCAAACATATTTTGATTATATTATATTATTTATTTGATATGTTCATAATAGTAAGGTAGTGTTTGATTCATAAAAAGTTATCCTTGGATAAGTGTACATGATAGCATTTATCCAGGGAATAGCTCAAGGGATAACCATCTTTTTAAAATAACAGCTTTGCCATCAAGGGATAACTCTAGTTATTAATAACCTATTATGGCGAAACTATTATAGAGCAAAATTGAGGACAGTTCTTTAGAAAATTATGAACAGGGCAATGACCTTATCGTTTTCTTTGGACTTGCCCTCTCCAAGCCCTTTCAAACAGTTTGCTCTAATCTATTGGTAGCAAAACAAAAAAATAGAATTCCTATAATCACTAGTGGGACATATTTGTTAGTCTACTGACATCACTCCTTAAGGGGTCTGATGCTTTTAATCAGCAAGAGACCTGCTAAGGTACTACCAATCTGGGATACATTCAATATTTGCATGACCTTTCTTTCTATGTTTGTAGCAACAATGGTTGTTTATTTGTCGAATACAATAATTTTTAGTATAATCTTTAACTTGTATTATTGAAATCATGAGATAACTAAAGTTTGATCGTTGCCTATTGCTATTTAAAATTAGATCATGATGGTAGTCATTAAGGACAAGAATATATGATCCGTGCACCAACTCAACTGGCACACAATTGATGGTTTGATGCCACAAGACATAGGGCCTTGCAGAAATTGGAACTTTTTTGTTTTCCCTTCCAGTGTTCTGATGGCCTGAGAAGATCACTCTACTAAAGTTGAATGCTATCTATAGGTTCTTAAGTTCATAACATTGTATGTTGTATCAGTATATTAAACCAACATGCATACTAAATGTACCAATGTTGTATCAATATAGCATTGGTACAAGGTTTGATATCGAGATGGTGAACCTTGATTCATAATATCTATATTATTCAACATTTCAAAATTTTCAGCTTTCTTGTTACTTCTTCCTCTTGTATATGCTAGAAAAATATTTTCATCTAATTGAATGTATTTGACTGCCTTTTTAAGTTATCCCTAATATTGCCTATGCTGCTGTTGCTACTGCTTGATGCAAAGGAACAGTTGCTTTTATCCAACGATGCCGATTGATAAGAGTTGGATACATAAGAAACAAAATTGTCTAGAATATGATGCCAGTATTAAGAAGTTCATAGAAAAGGCAAGGCTTCATGTTAATGAAGAAGAAAGATACGTGTCCTTGTGTGCAGTGTTATAATGGCAAATGACATAATCCTGATTTAGTTAAATTACACTATATGTTAAAGGGTTTCTCATAGACGTATCGACGTGGTATTTTCATGGAGAACAGTTTGGAAGCAATGTCTCGGATGAAAATGAGAATGAAGATGATGACCTAGAAAGGGAACAAGATGAGATGGTCGAAGCATTGCAGGACATCGCTGGCCCAAGTGGTGCTCACACTGAGGTTGGCAATGATGATGACAATCCAATGATGTCTGACCATGGAAGGACCAATCACAGTAAGAAATTGGATGATCTTTTTAATGAGGTGGAATCCGAGCTTTATCTGGATGTGAAAAGTTTCTGCTTTGACATTCTTAGTGAAGTTAATGCACATTAAGGTACTCAATCGGTGGACAAATAAGTCTTTCAATATGTTGCTTGAACTATTGAAAGAGGCATTTCGAATGGTACTAGGATACCATCTTCGCATTATGAGGCCAAAAAGAAGATGAATGAGTTGGGTTTAGGCTACGAGAACAGACATGTATGCAAGCATGATTGTGCTATCTTTCGGAAGGAGAATGCCTCTTTAGAAAAATGTCCGATATGCAACGAGCCTAGGTACCAAGTGGTTGGAGACAAAGGTAAGAAGATACCTTATAAAGTTATGCAGTATTTTCTACTCACACCTCATTTGAAATGTATATATGCCTCAAGACATACAGCTGAAGATATGAGGTGGCACTATGATAAGCGACCGATCACAGATGTTGAAGAGGACGACACACTAGCTGATTATGATAGTGAGGGATCTATACATAGTTCTGATATGGAGGATGATGAAGACAATGAGCATATTAGTGATGACAGTGATTAATTTGGTAGCATTCATGTTTTTTTTACTTATTACAACTATATGTTCTTATACTTTCTTATTTATTAATTCTAGTTTGTATGTTTGTTTGTAGATGTCTTCGAGAGATACTCCTACTACATCGAGGCCAGAAGATTCTCCTTACATTTCAACTCTGACAGAGGGGTCATCTATCGGTGCATCATGTAATAACTACTTTAAACTTATCTTATTTGGCTATATTTCTTTATGTTATTTTGCACTAATTTATTTCATTATGTTTTGCAGCTACATCAGCAAGAGGATAAGCTCGCTCAGCAAGAGAAGAGTATTCAGGATCTAAAGGCGACGACTGATGAACTCACTACTTTCATACAACAGCTAGTGCCTGGATATCGTCCTAGTGATCCCAGCAGACCTCACCTCTATAGTACATGTATTTTTTTTATTATGTATTCTCAAAAACATTGTATATGATGATTTTATTGAAATGAATGAAAACTTTTATTAAATTTTTTGTGAAACTTTTATATTAGAAAATTATTTCTAATATCGTTGCTATAATATTATATTATATTATTGTAACAGGTGCAAAAAAAAAAAATATTAAAATAAAATTTTATTATTTTTAAAATTTAAATAAAAACTTATTACGATGACTTATTTTCACCGTAATAGGGAGCTATTACGGTAAAAATAAGTCGCCATAATAAGTTTTTATTTAAATTTTAAAAATAATAAAAACTTATTACGATGACTTATTTTCGCCGTAATAGCTCCCATTACGGCAAAAATAAGTCATCGTAATAAGTTTTTATTTAAAATTTAAAAATATTTAAACCTTATTACGGCGATGTATTTTGCCGTAATAGCTCCTATTACGGCAAAAATAAGTCAACGTAATAAGTTTTTATTTAAATTTTAAAAATATTTAAAACTTATTATGACAACTTGATTTCGCCGTAATAGGTTGATATTACGCGAAAATAAGTTATCGTAATAAGTTTTTATTTAAATTAATTTTTTTAAATATATAACGACGATATGGTTTCGCCGCAATAGGGAGCTATTATGATGAAAATAAGTCATCGTAATAAGTTATTACGACAACAAATTATTACGACGAGTTTGTATTTTATTACGATGAATTTTTTATCATTGTAATAACTTATTACGATGACTTTTGCACTTATTACGATGAATTAATTCATCATAATAAGTCATTTTTCTTGTAGTGTATTCCTGGGTCCCTAGGAAATAAGTACAGGGGATAACCCATGGTTAAACATGGGTTATCCCCTCTGATTAAACTTTTTCAGAACTATCTCTCCTAGTTATAGCTTTTGGGGATAAAGGAGGATATCCCTCCTTATCCTCCATATCAAACACAGCCTAAGTGTAGAAGTTTCACTGTGCTTTTTAGCTCATTCCATTATATTTTATGTTTTTGTAGCAGATAAGAATGATATATACTTGATAAACCGAAGTCTTAGAGAGGGACCTCAGGAGTGAGACCAGAGAGTTGTTGTAATTACTCTTTTGGGTGTATAAACTTTTGTATGTATCATATGAGGATGGCATGTACAAGTTTGGTGATATAATATAGAAAATAATATATGTGTTTTGATTTTATAGTTGCATCTCATGATATATTTAGGTTGAGGTTAGATGGCCTTGCATATTCTTAAGGTTCATTTTAAGAGTATGCCCCCTAGATTGGGTTCAGGATTGGGGGTTGTTGTGATAATTACTATTAAAAGAAAGCATTATTTCATTTAAATAGAACATCCAGAAAATAATCTTTACCAACAAAATTATATTTCTTCTAAATACAATATTGTTAGACTCAAATACAACTCTATAACCATGTTGAACTAACAAAGATGCACTAATTAAAATTTTTCTAATTATTGGAGCATGACAAACTTTATTTATTGTGTGAAATATTTTAGACGACAACTCTAACTTGACTTGGCCTTTTCCTAGGAATAGAACCACACTCCCATTCCCCATGCCCATAGCTGTTGTGCCTGATGGTTGATGAGAGGAAAATAAATTTTTATCAACACACTTGCGAACATCAGTCTTAAAGTTGATGTACCAGTCATTTGAATTGAAAATAACATTTTAACCCTGGGCTAGAGATAAAATATTTGTCAGATAGGAAAGAAGCACTGGTCCTTATGGTAACCACATTAGCCTTTAGTTTAAGGGCAATAGGAGGTCCAAAACTTTAGAGTTTATCCATGATGGGAGTAGTAATCCTTAGCCTTATGATTTGACTTTCTACATACCCAACAAATTGATTATTTCTTTGACTAAAGCTTTCTGTGTATTTTTGGCAATATGTGACTTAGCCTGAAATTCAGATTTTTGCTATTGGTTTCATGAGGCATGGTATTTATTTTCAATCTTTAAGCTAACAAGCATGTCATTAAAAGTAAAATTTTTAGTTTTTGTTTTAAGCCTCTTGCAAATCTAGACCATGAAGATGGCAATTTTAAATAAAAAATATAGCAACAAGCACTGCTTCATTAATTTCAATCTCTTTTATTTTCATATTAAACATAATCTCTTCAAATTCATAAAGTGCTTTTTAAAGTATCAATATTATTTTTGTTAATTTTGAAAATATGCATTAACAAGAATAATAGAGCAAACGAGAATAAAAATAATTCAAAAAATGGTTTAAGATAGCATGTGGATTGAAGTACATCAAAGTGTATTTTCAGTAGGAAATGCCTTTAGTACACCGAAATAAATTTTTGCGCTCCTTTCCTATATTGGGATGAATCTCTATGCTTCTCTTCTAAATAGGACATTAAGTTGGACCTCATGTATATAATTAAGATAATTATTAAACCAATGACCATTCGATATGTTCATAGGAAAATATAGATTAAAAGGGAAAAGAAAGAGAATAAGAAGATAGTTTTCATATGGAGATAGAATATTATTTATTACATAAAAAATAATATAGATAAAATTTAGATCTAGAGAGAAGCACTTTATTAGGATAAAATACTACTGAAGAGAGAACATGGTCCTCAGAATGAGGAACATAGACTACTATTCTGCCCACATTCTCATGCACCAACAGCTATAAGATAAGAGTATACAAGAAAAAAAAGGGAAATAAATTTTAAATCAATAAGTTTCAACAAGAAAAAAGGTTGAAAGTCTCATCTAACAATCATTAATAGTTTTCTCAAGTCAACTTAAGATGAAGCCCAGTCCTATATAACAAGTGAAAGGCCTTTGTTCTCTTGATGCACTCATTGAAGGCATATTCTAACCTCAAAGAGGAAGTGTTGCTGCATATTTTCACTCTCTGACTTGGGGATGAGGTGGTAGCGCATATTAAGATTTGGGTGGCATTCTTCATCCTTGAGGATATGTAAAATAGTGTCCTATCGTAGGGAATAAAATGGACGATCCCCGTGAAGTACCCTCCAACACCTAATTAGTCAATGGCTAATTCACAGCTTCAGATATAAGAAGATTTTCTGAAGAGAAGAGCAAGAGGGTTGAGTCTCACAGAGTGATTGTCCTTTTTTTTAGGGTTCTTGAGATCCGGTATTTGAAGGGAGAGAATCTGGCAAGCTATTACCTAATTTTTGAAGGGCTGTTGTGGAAGTTGAGAGATGATAAGGCCCAATTGGACTATACTTTATCAGGGGGATTCGTGATCCCATGAATCATAAAGAAGGGGAGCCTTATTAGGCTCCTGCTTTTACTTATGAAGGACTACTTTAGAAAGGAGTTTTGAGATCTTCGTAATTCAGTGATCTGATAGCCGAGATATTCATGGCGGACCGAGGATCGGCCAAAGAGGAGGGTCAGCCGTCGAGGAGGGTCGGTCGAAGAGGAGGGTTGGCCAAGTAGCTCCCAACTATTGAGGTTCGGTCGCTTTGTTCAAAGCAAGACTCGGCAGAGCTAAAGGTCGGTCAGCTAAGGCTCAAATGGTAAAGCTTGGTCAACCAAGTCTCAAGCGGAGATGCTGAGTCAAGGGTCGATGGGGCGTCCTTCGATTTTTGAGGGTCGACGCAATCCCAATGTGGGAATGGCTCATTTGCCCACGTCAGCCTCTTATGCGGTGACTTTTTTATCCCGCATCACTTGCCCCCCCCCCCCCCCCCCCATCCTAGTCCAAAGTTTGATTTCGGGCATAAGGAGTAGAAACATGGTAAATAATGCAATTAATGCAACAAGCAAATATACCAATGGTGAACATGTAATGAAATGTAACTAATTAAGAATTCTTGGAGCCTATAGGTTGCAAATAAGCTGTTTGGGTATTAATGAGAAAAACATACAATTCACAATTCTGTTAGTTTATGAAGCAAGGTAAAATTTTATTGTCAAAAAAATAGATAACTTCTAAACTGGCAATAATTTTTAATTTTATGAGTATATGTTCTATGGTTTAGAGGCATACATGTTCTTCTTTATGAGTATAAGTTACTTCAAGAGTTTCACTTTTTGTACCAGCCCAAACCTGCACAGACAATAAAAGGGTAAACAATGGATAGTCCTGATGATTGGGTGCCAGTAACCATAGAAAAGAGGTGATGGGCTAAATTAAGTGATTAAAAATAAATATACCAAAAAATTCACACCTTTATTGTGTGGTCCAGCGAACAAGATAATAAAAATTGATCCCAACAAAGTACTGACATAACAACCGATGTATGATCAGTAACTGGATGCACTGTAAAGTAGCAAGGTCCCATACCTGAAAGATATTTTGATGCAGGAACAATGTCTTGCACATCAAAATCAACAATCAATGGCACATAGTTTGCACATCATCTTATTATATATAAGTTATTTTATCATTTAAATGAACACCAGCACTTTTGCCTTAAACCTAGGCTGCAAAAGCCTTTTACACTTAAATATGCCTAACGCTTTTAACAACATTAAGAACTCCTAAACACATGACCTTATCAAGACCAGATTATAGTATGTAGTGGTATGATTTTAATGATTTTCATGCAAGTAGCATCATAATTATTGTTGCTGCCAGATCACCTCTCAAGAGCACCGGACGAGAAAAGGGCTTCACAGACTTCGAGAGATGACGCCTGCCTCCTTTTGGTCGGAAACCTGCAAGAAAAGTCCCAGACCAGTGGTTCCGGTGGGGACCCTCCGATGCTCAAGTCAGCGATTTGGAGAACAGGAATTAGGATGAGAGAAGATCTCCCTCCTCCTCATTGTGAGTCGGGGGCTTTATATACCTGTTCGGGGGTTCCTCTTACCCTTTGCAGATAACAGTCAAATCCAATCTTCCGTTAAGATTGGCTCCGCAGGTGGACGCACAGCTGCTAAACACGTACCGTAAATATCAGCAACTGCACACAGTATCTGTAACTGCTCATGATCCTAACAAAAAATGGGTGAGCGGGCTACGGGCAGTTTCTGAGGTGTTTCAAATTACCCTGTTCAATATTCGGAGTTGATTTCACGATTGGAACTATGGACCGATAGCATGCGAGGCGAGACCGAGGCTGAGGCGGGGCTCGAAGCCGAAGCTGAAGATGAGGCCGAGGCCGAAGCCAAGACTGAGATGGAGCTCGAGGCGAGGTTGGGGACGATGTTGAAACTGAAACGAAGTTCACTGTTAAGACCGAGGCATAGTCCGAAGCCGAAGCCGAGGCCGAGGCCGAGGCCAAAGCCGAGGCTAGCTAAAATCATTACTTTGCTCAAAAAATCGTGCGAGCTGTTACCGTACCGCCTGGGGGCGTGATTAGCCACATCAGATTCCCCCCCCCCCTGAGATGGGTGAGCATGCACTCTCCAATGAAAGGGGGTGTTTTGTCACCCGGTGGCTAATCCTCGAGCGTCACGCATCTCCAAGGGCCATTCCTTCTTTAATGATGCATCAACGCTACAACGCCATCATCTCGTCTATCCCGGCCATTGAGATCGAGGGGATTTCCTTCGAGTAACAGGCTGCGGAAAGGCGGGCACATCATTGCGGTGAGGTCACCGTCGTCCCGTCATTGGCAGTGCCCTTCGCATTCTGCACTCTGGGTGGTTGTCGTAATGATCTCCAGTGGCAAGCGGCACATGGCTGAAGTGAACCAGGCGGGACAATTTGAAAAGACGAGACTATAAAAGGGGATCGTTCTCGATCCGAGCCGTCTTTACTACCTTTACCTTCTTTCTCGTTCTGATCCTACTCAAGCCTGTTCATCTTCCACCACCCGAGCTCTTCGTCCTGATTCTTAGTTCTCAAATCCTTCAGGTTAGTCTGTTTCCATGGCCTCTTCATCTCTTTCGTGTTCGATCTATGATTCTGAGGGTTATTCCCCCAACCTTCCACAGCCCTCTTCTTCTCCCGTGCCTAGCTGGTCCACCTCCGCGGAGGGTGCCCCAGTGGAACAGCGGCGAGCCACCGGGCATTTTTCGCTGGAATCGCCCGGTTGCCGGACAGGCTCCCATCCGGCACCGTTCGGCCATCATCGGCCCATCTTCCCTTGCAGGCAGTCTTCCAAGGGGACTGCCTCTATCATGACTGCCCAAGAGATAATCAATCTCAAGGCTTGCTACCAAATCCCTACTGACCTCCGCTTATACCGGCCTCTTTCCAAGGATAGGATAGCCTCCTCTTATCCCGGTAGGGTTTCCCTTTATGAAACCTACTTCAAGGCCGGCCTTCGCCTTCCTATTCACCCTTTCATACTTAACCTTTTAGACAGATATTCCTTATCTTTGGCTCAATTGGTTCTGAATTCCATTCGGACTATCATCGGTTTCCTAGTATTATGCCACATTCATGGGATAGAGGCTAGGATTTCTCTCTTCCGTTGTTTCTATACCCTTAGGAAACAATCGGGATGGTGGTCCTTTGCCCCCATACCAGCCAGAACCCTTAAGTTGTATCTTCCCACTTCCATCAAAGGGTGGAAAGATAGGTTTTTCTTCACCCAGGTTGAGGGGGTAAGGATCGAGTGGGGAATTTCCGAGCTAAACAAGGACCCGACAATTCTCCCAAGAGATAAAGAGGCGTCAGATAGTTGATCACTGCCAACATCCCTCGATGCAACAAGCTGCTAGCCGAGAAGAATCTTCGGCTAGCATGCCTTATTCCTGGCGATGGTGAGCAGCCACAACTTTTCATCCCTTCATCCGTTTCCTCTTCCCTTTTTTTTTAATCCTTTGGCTTGTGCAGGTATGGCACCGTCACTTCAAGTAGTGAGAAAGGCCGCCGCTAAGGAGAGAAGGGCCCGAACGAATGGAGCCCTGCCGAGAGAGGCCCAAAATCAAAGTCGTTAAAAGAGCTGAGGCCGGAGGAGCCTCAGGAAGAAATGAAGCCGAGGAAAGGAGACGACCTCGATCGCCTTCACCAGCGCCGCCCTCATCTCCTATCGACTTGACCAACACTCCTCCAGAGCATAGGACCGAAGCACCGCCGCCACCGCCTACTGCTCCTAAGGTGAGCCAACCAGCTCAGCCATAGGGCTAGTTCCAGAAGCCGCCCTATCCACCAAGAGGCGGTGGCCGAGGAGCCTCCACAGGCTGAAGTGCCAGTGGAAGAGGCACCACCAGCATCTGACCCAGCGCCGGTGGCTCCAGCATTCGCCGGTGCTGCGGAGGAAGGCAGACCGATGCACCTTCCTTCCAATCAATCCTGTTGCATCATAGCCGCTGGGCCGAGTGGATGATGGCTCAGGTACATGTACCTAAGCTTCAGAGTGTCCTTCAGAGCCAAGGGACCTCTGTCTTCTTCTGGGAAGCGTCCATGGCTCACCTCTGGATAAGTGTTCTTCCCCTATCAATTTCAAGGACTTTATTTTCCTCTACTTAACCCGAATAATTTTTGGTACATGCGATAAATTCTTTAGCTGCCACCCGAGGTCTTTTATCTCAGGCCAAGGCTACCCTCAGCCAGCTGCAGGAAAGTGCTAGTCAAGCCGAGGCCAGAGCAGAAAAGGCTGAGGCAGCTCTAGAGACAGCCCAAGCAGAGGTGGCCGGGCACAAAGGGCTGAGGCTGAAGCTAGGTTGCCCGATTCAGAAATCTAGCCTGGGCTGAAAGGGCAGAGGAGGCGCTTGAGGTGGCTCAGCGCCAGGCAGCCAATGAGCTTGATAATGCTCAGGTGGTGGAGAAAAAACAAAAGGTGGCAGAGGAGAAGCAAAAAATGGCAGAAGCAAAGTTTTCTTGCTGAAGCACTGACTGCACTCTGCCACCATTGAAATAAAAGTGGCCGAGGAGCGGGCCGAGAATGCTGAGGAAATCGCCCACCGTTCCGATGCCGAGATAGCCGAGTAAAGGCGGCGTGACCGTGGCTGAGAAGAAGCCGTCGAGGCCGTAGAGAATTTTAGGAAGTCTGACACAACGAGGAGCTGGCCAAGACCACTGCCTTCCCGTAAACGGCGGCTTCTAGGATTGCAAGGATAAAATACGAAGACTCTGCGGTCTCGAGGGAATCAAGGAGCTGGAGCCAGACGAGGCTCCCGAGGATGATGCCCAGCTCCGGCTAAGCCTTGAGTTTTTTTTTTTTGTAATAAGGCCCAGCAAGAGCCGGCAATTTTGTAAGATGTTTATCAATCAATGAAAAACAACTTTTTGTTAATTTTCGAGATTGTGTGTGCTCATTTTAGTATCAAGGCCGGGGCCAAGATCGTAGAGGAGCTGTGTAGTTAGGACATGGCCAATACCTGACATCGTTGCCGAGGCCGAAGTCAAGATGCAGAATTCGAAACCAGAGCTTTAAGGCTGAAGTTGAGACCAGGCGCATTAAACACCGATCCAATGTAGGCTTATGTACTGACACAAAATCGGGTTGGAGCACCGACCTTTAATCGAGCCGAGTGTTGACGCAGGGTCGGGCGTAAGTACCGATGCCGAGTCGGACGTGAATGCCAATGCAAGTCATGGTAGAGTGCCGACGCGGGGTCAGATTTAAGCGTTGATGGAGTCGGTAGAGTGCCGATACGGAGTCGGGCTCGAGTGTCGATGCGGAGTCGGGCTTTGAATGCGACGGAGTTGGGCTTGAGTGCCGATGCGGAGTCGGGCTTCGAGTACGATGCGGAGTCGGGCTTGAGCTGAATAAGTAGGATTGCTTGAAGGGACTTTCATTAGTGAAAAGCAAACATCATTTTTGGAGACACGCTCAAGCTTACGATATTAATATCTTCACTGGTAATACCGACAGAGATTGTCCGCATTCCACGTACAAGGAATAGGTTTCCCATCCAGTTCCTTGATCCGGTATGCTCCACGATGAAGTGCATTAGTGACTCGGTAAGGTCCTTCCCAGTTGGGAGACAACTTTTTCCCTCTGTTGGTTTGGAGACTTCGGCTCGTCTGAGGACCAAGTCTCCAGGGAGGAATGTTCTGGGGAACTCGGGCATTGTAATACCTTGCGATCCTTTGTCAGTAGAAGCCATTTTGAGTTGTGCGCGATCGCGAAGCTCATCGACAAAGTCAAGGCTAGCTCTTAGCTAGTTGGGATTGTCCTTCTCATTATACGATTGTGTTCGGGGACTAGGGATGCCAATCTTCACTGGAATGACTGCTTCCAATCCAAACACAAGGCTAAAAGGAGTTTCTTCCGTGGGGGTTCGGGGCGTCGTGTGATAAGCCCACAACACGTTCGGGAGCTCCTCCACCCATCTTCCTTTGAAATCATCCAGACGTGTCCTAAGCCCTTGAAGTATTGTTCGATTTGTTACTTCAACTGCTCCGTTTGTTTGCGGATGACCGATAGAAGTGAACCTCTGATATATTCCTAGTTCGGCACAAAAGTCTTTGAATGGAATGTTGTCGAACTAGCGTTCGTTGTCGGTAACAAGTGTGTGGGGTAGTCCAAACCGACAAATAATAGACTTCCAGAAGAAGTTCCTCACCTTGGCTTCGGTAATTTTGGCCAGTGCTTCGGCCTCTACCCATTTGGTGAAGTGGTCGATGGCAACGAGCAAAAACTTCCACTGACCAGAGGCTGGAGGGAATGGTCCCAAGATGTCTATTCCCCACTGGACGAAAGGCCATGGAGCCACAGAGGGCTCAGCTGACAACTATCGCACTTCCGGACCAGCTCGGCCGTGTCTTCCCGCATGGTGGGCCAATAATAGCCTTGGCGTAGGGCCTTGTATGATAGCGCTCTGCCCTCCAAGTGGTTTTCGCAAATACCTTCATGGATCTCATGGAGGATGTAGTCGGCTTCTGCGGGACCAACACATCTAAGAAGGGAATGAGAGAAAGATCTTTGGTACAGTTGTCCGTCGAACATCAGGAACTTGTGTAATCGCCACTTGAATAGCTTGGCTTCGGCAGGGTCGGCTGGGAGGGCACCAGCGGTGAAGTATTGGGTGTAAACATCCATCCAGGAAGGCTCTTGGCGAACTGGCATGGATTCTTCTACCGCGTCGATGCTTGGGGCTTCCAGATGCTCCACATAGGTCCTTCCCAAGGTCCCGTCGGCCGAGGTGGCTAGCCGGGACAAAGCATCAGCTCTAGCATTCTCCTCCCGAGAATGTAGCTGACGCTGAAATGGGCCAAGAGAGAGGCTTGTGACTGCACCATACTCAAGTAACGGGACATAGTTAGATCCCGCACCTCGTACTCCCCTTTGATCTGATCGGAGACGAGTTGGGAGTCGGTGAAGACTCTAAGGCATTTCACCTCGAGCTCCGTGCCAGCTTCATCCCTAACAGTAAGGCTTCATACTCAGCCTGGTTGTTGGTGGCTGGAAAGAGGAAAGAAGAGCGTACTCAGTCACAACTCTGTCTGGACTGGCTAGGATGAGGCCTGCCCCGCTCCCTTGAGAATTGGACGCTCCATCCACATGAAGGATCCATCCTCCCCTCTTCCCTCGAATGCAACATCCGAAGAGTTTGCATGGACTCCTTCGGCTGCTCTTCTGTCCAAGTACACTCGATCAGGAAATCTACCAAGACCTGAGACTTCATAGCCGACCTAGCTCGAAACGATAGGTCAAATTCCCCAGCTTGAGTGCCCACTTCGCCAGTCAGCCAGAGGTATCGAGGTGAGAGAGGATTGCCTTGAGTGGTTGATCTGTAACCACCACGATCGGGTGAGCTTAGAAATAAAGCCTAAAGCGCTGGGCAGAGATGATCAATACAAAGATAATCTTCTCGACTCTTGAATATCTAGTCTCTGCATCGTGAAGCACCTTACTGGTGTAGTACACTGGCTTTTGCGTTCCATCAGCATCCATGTGAACAAGCACGGAGCTGACAGCCTTGGGAGAAGCTACGAGGTACAGAGGAGCTCCTCCCCGTCCCTTGGTTTGGATAATAATGCGGGTGGATAAGAATTCTTTTAACCCCTCGAAGGCCTTCTGGCACTCTCTTGTCCACTCGAAGCCGTTGACTTTGCGCAGCACCTTAAAGAAAGGCAGACATCTCTCCGCAGACTTAGACAAAAAATGGCTCAAGGCCGCCACCCTTCCAATCAAGCGCTGCACCTCCTTCTTGTTAGCCAGAGACCTCATGTCCAAGATGGCTCAGATCTTATCAGGGTTCACCTCGATTCCATGCTGCATCACCAAGAAACACAAGAATTTGCCCGCTGTCATCCCAAAAGCGCACTTGCAGGGGTTCAGCCTCATCTGGTATCGGTGGAGGTTGCCAAAAGTCTCCGCCAGGTCGGCAATGTGGTTAGTGATATGGATACTTTTGGTTAGCATGTCGTCCATGTATACCTCCATGTTATGTCTGATCTATCTTCAAAGACTTTATTCATAGCCTCTAGTAAGTGGCCCCCACATTCTTTAGTCCGAACGACATCACCATGTAGCAGTATATCCCTTTTTGGTCATAAATGAGGTAGCTTCCTCGTCTGCTGGGTCCATCTTGATCTGGTTGTACCCAAAGAAGGCATCCATGAAGCTAAGAGTCTCATGACCGGATGTAGCATCCATCAGCTGGTCAATCCAAGGAAAGGGGAAGCTGTCCTTGGGGCATGCTTTGTTGAGTTCAGTGAAATCTATGCACATCCTCTAGCTCCCATTAGCCTTGCAGACCATCACGATGTTAGCCAACTAGTTGGGGTAATGGACCTTCCGAATGTGGCCTGTAGTCTCTAGCTTGTGGATCTCTTCGTCAATGGCCTTCTGCCGGTCTGGGCAAAGCTTTCTTCTTCTGCCAGACCGGCTGGCATCCTAGTTTGATGTTGGGCTGGTGAGTAATTACCTCCTCAGGGATGCCTGGCATGTCAGACAATGACCATACAAAGATGTCAGAGTTGGCTCGCAGAAAAGCAAGAAGCTAATCGCGCACCTCTTCTAGAAGTAGGGCTCCAATTTGGATGGTCCTTATCGGGTCTTTCCCCAATAGGAAAGTCAATAGGTGCTCGGCCGGCTCCCCTCTCCTTTTTAAGTCTCGGGGTTCGATCGGCTCGGGTGCTGTAGCCGACGTTGCTCCCTGTGGGCTGGAGGCCAAGTGGTAGCAGAGCGGTAGTGGGCTCTGCTCTCCCGTCATCTCCCCAACTCCCTCACAGGTAGGGAACTTTACTAGTAGTCTTTTGGTAGAGATAATAGCATCCAGAAGGTTCAAACCGGGTCTCCCAAGGATGGCGTTGTAACCCAGTGGGATCCGGACTACAAGGAAATTCATAAGGACCGTGCTCTGGCACGGTGAAGTTCCAGCTGTAACAAGGAGAGTGATCTCCCCCTCAACCCTTACAAAATCTCCAGTAAAACCCATTAAGGGTGTGATGATGGATCGAAGCGAGTTGTTAGACAAATTCATCCGAACAAAAGCTTTGTAGCTCAAAACATCAATTGAACTTCCACTGTCTACTAAAATTCTCTTTACAGGGTACTTTGCTATCGTCATAGATATGACAATGCTATCATCATGTTTGTTAACTACCCCTTCTAAATTCCTTTTAAAGAAAGGAATTACATAATCTACCCCCTCCTCACGTTGCCTTTTAGAATTGCTACCTACCCCTCAGGAGATCATGGCTACCGTCTTCTCTGTCGGGGCGTTGTCTATGCCGATTAGAGGTACAGGAGGTGCCGATGGGCCTGGGGCAGCAAGATTTTCTCTTCGGGTAAACTTTCCTAGATGACCCTGCTGGACAAGTTTTTCGATGGCCTTCTTCAATAGGCGGCAGTCTTATGTATCGTGGCCATAATCTTTGTGGTATCGACAATATAGCTCTTTACTACGGGGAACTCCGGGCCTCATGGGGGGTGGATGCCAGAGGTAGGGCTCATCCTTAATCTCTAACAGAATGTGGGATATTAGGGCAAGGAGAGGAATGAAGTGTTCGTTGGGAACCAACGCCTGGGGTAGATTATCTAGACGATGAGGCGGCTCAGGCTTTCTGGACCGTACCCCAACAGGTTCCGAAGGTATTAGCTTCTTGCCGGATCCTTTGTCAACCTCCCTCCTAGAGGAGTCTGCTTCGTCAGAGCGGATATACTTCTACGCCTGGCTCAGCAATTCAGCATAAGAGCTGGAAGGCTTTTTATCCAGGGAGTAAGCAAACCTGGAAGGACGGAGTCCCTGCTTCAGGGCCAGAGTGGCCACGGAGTCCTAAAGATTGTAGGCCTCAAGCACAGCCTCCTTGAACTGAGCCATAAAGTCCTTTAAGGTTTTGTCGCTCCTCTGCTGGATGACTAACAAGCTATCAGCCACCCAGGGAATCTTCCGGCACGCATCAAAGTGGGCCAAGAAAGACCGCTCGAGCTGCCTGAAAGAGTTGATACTACGTGGTGGTAAACGGGAATACCACGCACGTGCTGCCTTCTGAAGTGTAGCCGGGAAGGCAACGCAGAGGAGAGAATCCGTCGCCCCCTAAACTTACATAAGGACCTTATAGCTCTCCAGATGATCCAGGGGGTCCATCGTGCTGTCGTATGGATCCAGCTGGGGTAGACAAAACCGGGGTGGGATTGGTTCCTCCATAATACGGAGAGAAAGTGAAGAGCGGTGGTCGTATCCATCCCGTGTGGGTTGGTGATTCTGTGGCTAAGCTCCTCCAACCGTTGATGGTATTCGTCCAACCGTTGCTCAGCCCGGTGAGCGGTCTTCCTGTTGGTGTCTTCCTTTGAGGATTCGGAAGATTAATAGGGAGAAGGCTGTCGGTGCAGGGAATGCACTTGCTTAGGTTCCTTCTCACCACGCCGCCTGGGAAAGCGATCAGAATGATGGGAAGGAGACCGTCACCACTTGGAGGTTTCCGGCGACAATACTTTGGGGACGCGTAGTGTAAGGCCTCCGGAGGGGTCCTTCCACGACAAGGGTGGGAGGCCTCGGAGGGGTCCTGCCACGATGAGACTGGCTAGCTCCATGGCCCTCCACATGAGGCGGAGAGTATTGGGGTGGCAATGGCGTGGTGGCGGAGCACTACTCCTGTAGTCCCCGCGCCACCACCATCCGGTCCCGAACCTACTTGGTCAAGGCATCGAACCGATCAGCTTGGTTAAACGGCGACTGTACGGGAGGCGGAATAGGGATGTTGGCCTTCGACTGCTCAGCCTGTGGGAGGCATCCCCAGGCCTAGCTGGTGGAGGCCTCCTGCGCTCATGTAACCGCCATCTTCTTCCTTGCAGAGGTTGTGGGGTCGCTGTTGGCTTATGGGGGCCAGCGTTTCCCTTGTGATTCGCTGCCATGAGCTTATGGGGGCCCATATATGGCATCGGTGCTTGACAGCCCAACCAACCGATGCATGCCACGTGGATGCACTGCAAAGCCCCTCATGTCCACCTGCCGCTTAG
Organism: Calamus simplicifolius; assembly: GCA_900491605.1. NCBI lineage: Eukaryota > Viridiplantae > Streptophyta > Magnoliopsida > Arecales > Arecaceae > Calamus > Calamus simplicifolius. Next base: position 42,339 of record UESW01004775.1, read on the forward strand.
CATGGGGCTCTGCGCTGCCGTTGTGAACTATGGGGGGTGCCCTGCAGGAATCAGCCTTAGGGCTTAAGGAAATAAAGTACCGCCTTTACTGATAGCTATAGCTTTTGGTAAGATGGTAAGGGGCTTGATCCTACAACCTGGTATCAGAGCGAGGTTGTTGGTTCGAATCCCCCGGGTGTCGCTGGGGGGGGGGGGGCGGAGAATTGTTGGCTTATGGGGGCCAGCGTCTCCCTTGTGATTCGCTGCCATGGGCTTATGGGGGCCCACATATGGCATCGGTGCTTAACAGCCCAACCAACCGGTGCGTGCCACGTGGACGCACTGCAAAGCCCCTCATGTCCGCCCGCCGCTTAGCGTGGGGCTCTGCGTTTCCGTTGTGAACTGTGGGGGGTGCCCTGTAGGAATCAGCCTTGGGGCTTAAGGAAATAAAGTACCGCCTTTACTGATAGCTATAGCTTTTGGTAAGATGGTAAGGGGCTTGATCCTAAAACCGAAATTGTTGACCCAATTATTGATTTTGATGATTAATAAAGAAATTGAGTATATTTATTTGATTACTAATATATTTGATAATTGTTTCAGGGCTTAAAAATATTTGATTGATTTAAAGGCATTAAGAAACGTGTTTTGAATCAATTGCAAAATATAAGTTTCAAAGTTTCAGAGCCTGGAGTCGACACCTAGGAATGCTAGAGCCGACCCCATGGCCAGTCAAATATTCTTCTGATTTTTGATACGGTCCAGAGCCGACACCTAGAGTTTCTGAGCCGACACCCATAGTTTCGGAGTCGACACTTACAGTGTCTGGAGCCGACTCCGATGCGGGGACAGAACGTTTGATTTTTGACTACCTCGGAGCTGACACTTACAGTCTTTGGAGCCGACACCTGAGTATGGCAAGCCAACACCAAACTTTTTCGAGCCGACTCCTCGACAAACTTAGAACTTTCTATTTTTTGATAAACGACTTGGAGCCAACACCTGAAAAGTTGGAGCCGACTCCAACCTATCTGGAATGAAATTTTAAAATGCTAGATCATCTCTAACGGTAATATTTTCTTTTTACCTAACTTCTAATGGATATATTTTGTTTGGAAAAACTTTTCAGGTACATTCCAACGGCTAGTTTTCTCACCAAAAATGGATTAAAGGAAATCTATAAAAAGGGGGAGAAAGCTCGTTTGAAAAAAAAAATAACGGAAAAATCGGAGTGAATACAAATCAAAAATCCAAGAAGTCTTGAGCCTGAAATCAAAGAGAAAAGTATCCAAACTCAAATCTTCCACTCCAAAAAGCTCAAAGAGAAATCCAAGGCACTCATATTGGAAAAATTGGAGGATTCCCAAAATAGAAGAAAAAGCTCTGTTTTCTCAACTTCTCATCTGCAACATTTGCAATGAATCAAAGCTGAGGCCTGATTCAACATCTCCAGAGAGAAGAGGAAAAGAAGAAAAGCTCAAATCCAATAATCTTCAAAACAAGCTTTTCTAACCTTGCTTATTCATTTTGAATATTCGCTCATTTGATGAGCTTTGTATTATTGAAAAACATTATTCTTTCTTGTTTGTGCTAGTTCTATCAAGGGGATTGAACTAGTGGGGGTAGTATACCTCGGGTCAAGCTAGATTAGCTTGAGTTTAGGGTTTTGTGCTGGTGAGCCCGGAAAACTGGCTGGGTTCATTGTGATCCTTGGGAAACAACAAGTTTGAGTTGTGATCTTGTAAAACAACTCGACTATAATCAAGAGGATTATAGTGTGGACCCAAGTGGATCTTGGGAGTGGACGTAGGTGTTGGATACACTGAACCACTATAAAATCTTTATGTTTGTCGTGCTTTGATTATCTCTTTCTCTATCTCCTTGGTTGTACTTAACATTCGCATTACATTTCCTCTATCTCCAAGCACATAGTTGTTAAAAGGTTAAAATTTTTAAAGAACCCAATTCATCCCCCCTCTTGGGTTGCCATCTGGGCCAACAATTAGTATCAGAGCTTGTGCTCATTGTTTATTTGATCACACGATCAAGAGCTAAAGATCCAAATGGCAGCTCAAGTTGGATCTTCATTTGCTGAAGGTCATTCTACAAATAGACCTCCCTTGTTTAATGGTTCCAACTATTCATATTGGAAAGCAAGAATGAGAATATTCATTCAAGCTTCAGATTATGAATTATGGAGTGTTATAATTAATGGACCTAGCACACCCACACATATAGTTGATGGTTCTATTGTTCCTAAGCCTGAAAGGGATTGGAATGAGAATGATAGGAAAATGGCTCAGCTTAATGCTAAAGCCATGAATGTTTTATATTGTTCATTAGATGCTAACGAATTTAATCGTATCTCTACATGTAATTCCGCAAAAGAGATATGGGATAGATTAGAGGTTACCCATGAGGGTACAAATCAAGTTAAAGAATCTAAGATAAATATTCTTGTTCATAAGTATAAATTATTCAGCATGGAACAAGCTAAACTATAGCATGCATATATACTAGATTCACCGACATTGTAAATGGTTTGAAAAGTCTAGGTAAAATTTATACTAATTCTGAACTTGTTCGTAAAATTCTTAGGTCACTTCTAAGGACTTGGGAAGCAAAGGTGACAGCAATCCAAGAAGCCAAGGACCTCAACACTTTACCCTTGGAGGAGCTACTTGGATCACTAATGACCCATGAGTTAACCATGAAGCAGCACATAGAGGAAGATGTTAAAAAGAAGAAGACTATAGCTCTTAAGGCTGTAGAAAGTGAGGAGAGCTGCAGTGATAATGATGATGATGATGAGACAGCTCTTCTAGCTAGAAAATTTAAAAAATTCATGAGAAGAAAGCGACCCTTTCACAAGAAGAAATCTGGAATTAAGATGGAAGGAGAAAGAGAAAAGGACAAAGATAAGGACAAAGAGAAAGACCCCTTAATTTGCTATGAGTGTAAGAAATCGGGGCACTTTAGATATGATTGTCCTCTACTAAAGAAAACCTACAAGAAGAAGAAGAAAGCCTATATTGCAACCTGGAGCGACAGCGATGAATCCTCTTCAGAGGAAGATCAAAAAGAAGTTGCAAACATTTGCTTTATGGCAAACGACGACAACGAGGTAAGTTCTGAAAATCCTTGTGATGATTTTGCATTTGATGAATTGTTTGAAGCTTTTAATGAACTAGTTGATGATTTTAAAGTTTAAAAAGGAAATACAGATTTCTGAAAAATGATAATTCAATTCTCATTAAAGAAAAAGATAATCTTACTAATGAGATTAAGATGCTGAAATCTGAAAATGAAAATTTGACAATGAGATTAAGATGCTGAAATCTGAAAATGAAAATTTGACAAAAGAAAAAGAGTCAATTTCCAATAAAAATGATAAATTAAAGAAGGAAGTAGATAAATATAAGAATATTGTTGATAAATTTACTTATAGTTCTGAAAAACTTAATTTGTTATTAGGTAATCAAAGAGCCATATTTGATAAGGCTGGATTAGGATATAGACCTAACATAAAACAAAATAGAGATAGTGTTACATGTCATTATTGTAACAAGAAAGGCCATAAATCCTATGAATGTAATGTGAGAAATAGTAACAAAAATTTAAATAGTAAAGGAAAGAAAATATGGGTTCCCAAAGGAACAATCTTTTATGCTACTAACCATGAAAGACTCAAGAAGGCTTGGGTACCAAATATAAGACTTAATTATTTTTGCAGGAGTGTCTTGCGACCAAAAGATCAAAGCGAAAGTAGTATCTCGATAGTGGCTGCTCAAGACACATGACGGGTGACAAGGATTAATTCATCACCCTTGAAAGAAAAGAGAAGGAGTTGTTACGTTTGGTGACAATGGCAAAGGCCAAATCATGGTGTTTGGTAATATTCAAATAACTCCCTCCACATATATTGAAAATATTTTATATGTCAATGGTTTAAAACATAATTTAATTAGTATTAGCCAATTATGTGATAAAGGTTTTAAAGTATCATTCGAAGCATCTATCTGCACTATTTCTAATCCCATTGATAATAGCATTATTTTTATTGGAAATAGAAATGGCAATGTATACTTGATTGATTTAGACAATTTGTCTACTAGTAATCATTTCTTAGTTGCTAATAATGCTAATATGAATGAGATTGGTTGATTATGGCATCGTAGATTAGGTCATGCAAGCACACACCTAATTTCAAAATTAATAAGAATGGATTTAGTAAAAGGACTTCTACAACTAGATTTTGAAAATAACAAAATTTGCGATGCATGTCAATTTGGAAAATAAACTAGAAACTCTTTAGCTAATTTTATTAGTCATAAATGAATTCATTTGGCCATTTGCGGCTTCTTTCCAAAAGAAAGCATCTGGCTCACTAAATGTTTTAGTAATTATTCAAATAAATAAGTATAATTTTTTTTGATTTTTCCTCGTCTTTTACTTTTTCTTCGTTCCATTTGCTTTTCATTATCAGCATTAAAATACACATTACAATCTAAACTTATATTAGATGTGGAACACTCATTAATAATTGATATAGGTAAATTATTTATTACTTAAAAAATATTTTCAAAGAAGATTGCATTAAGGTTCCATAATTTATTATTAAAAAATTTAAAATTTTAGAATTTAAACCTAAAAATTGATATTGACACTATTTAAAGAATATCAAACAAAAGCACAGTATGTTGTTTTAGGATCTATTTTTTTCTTATTTATTAAAATATTTATCTCAATTAGGCATCCCGTACTTTAAAATTTTTTTGATTTAATCTTTTATTTTTCTAAAATTCATTGGGTGTTTAATTTAATTTTATATGAAATTAATTCTATTAAAATATGACAAGCCGAATATAAAGCCTCACCCTATAAATTATTAGGTAACCTAGAATTTACTAATATAGTATTCAATGTAACTAATAATGTTTGATTTATTTCTTTGCATTATTCCATTAGACCAACATACATATGGAGGTGTTACTTGATGCGTAGTTTTATCCATGTTGCAAAATTCATTCATTTTAGTTGAAACATATTCTTCACCTCTTTCTATTGGTGGGGTGGGCTCAGGTTAAGGCCAGTCCAAGGCTTGAACCTAGCCCAACCTGCATTCTTTATATATTATTATTTCTATAATATGTAAATATATATTTAAATAAAGTTAGAAATGAGTTAGTTGGTGCCTTGGTCCACTGTGGTACTTATTGAGAGATCGTTTGTTTGACTTGATTTTTAAGGCTTTTATATAAAATTATATATTCAGATCGTGTCAAACCAAGTTTGATCTTTTTTTTTTTTTAAGCTTGAGCTCAGCCCAAAATTTGAATAGGCTTAGATACTTAGGTTCGACATGGTTCCATAGGCTAAAATTTGTGACTTGAGCCTAAAAATTTTCAAGTCAAGCTTGGGTAGGCCCACAAATTGCCTAGCCCAGCCCACGGGTTGCTCGACCCATACTCACCCCTACCTCCAATGGTCCACGAAATTTTAATTTCTTTTCTAATTGATTTTCAACTTAGCTTTATAAAATTTAAAGTCATCAAATAATGAATTGATTAGATAAACATAAAAATATTTTGAATGATCATCCGTACAAGAAATATTTACTTTCATGTATCATGACATTGTTACTATTACATATGTCACTATAGATTAATTACAACAATTTTATATCATTCTTCACTGATTTGAATGGTTCTCTAAGTAGTTTGGCTTATATATAGTTTTCACATATTTTTTTAAAAAAATTGAATTGAGATTTAGGAATAAATATAAAATCATCATTCCTTATTCATATTTTGTATACCCAAGCGTACCATGCCACGTATTAGAATAATCAAAATTTGACTGACATAGGTCAATTGGAAATTTTATTAATATTAAAAGACAGCATTATTATGTTTAAATAGAACATCCAGAAAATAATCGTTGTCAACAAAATTACATTTCTTCTAAATGCAATCTTGTTAGACTCAAATACAACTCTATAACCATGTTGAACTAACAAAGATGCACTAATTAATTTTTTTCTAATTTTTGTAGCATGACAAACTCTATTTATTGTGTGAAATTTTTTAGATTACAACTCTAACTTGGCTTGGCTTTTTCCTAGGAATAAAGCCACACTCCCATTCCTTATGCCCATAGCTGTTGTGCCTGGTGGTTGATGAGAGGAAAAGAAATTTTTATTAGTGCACATGCAAACATTATCCTTAAAGTTAATGTACTTATCATTTAAATTAAAAATAACATTTTAACTCTGGGCTAGAGATAAAATATTTGTCAGATAGGAAAGAAGGGCCGGTCCTTATAGTGACCGCATTAGCCTATAGTTTAAGGGCAATAGGAGGTCCTAATACTTTAGGGCTTGACCATGATGGGCGTAGCAATCCTTAGCCTTATGATCTGGCTTTCTACACACCCGACAAACTAATTCTCTCTCTCTCTCTCTCTCTCTCTCTCTCTCTCTGTCTCCACAAGCTTCTCTCTCCACAGGCTGATAAAACTACCATTATGGACGAGGTGATCAGCTACATCAAAAAGCTACAGAAAAACGCTCAGCAGCTTAAGAAACAGAAAGAGGAACGGATCCAAGGCACGGATCCAAGGCAGAAGTGGGAATGCAGATGGAGGACGGGGTCGAGAAGATGACAAAGGTGGCATTCAAGGCAGACCAGGCCAAGAACCTGGCAGTGGCGAACTCGCCCACGGCTATCTCCATCCCTCAATACCCCTCCAGCTTCAGCACTTGGATGTCGCCTAACATGGTGCTGAACAAATAAGGAGCCACATCGTTATTTGTTATATATTGAGAGTAATGTCTTTATTAACCTTGCAAACTTTATGATAGTTTTTTAGAATTAAAAACTAATACTAATTTTTAGGAAATTCATAATGACTTCTAACACTTCCCCTCCTTGCAAACTTCATGCTAACAATGCCAAGCTTGTTGTTGCCATCGAGACAACAATTATTGAGCACTCTAAGGATGATAACGATGCAAGGGTAGTAGACCTTCCACGTGTGAGAATTTCATAGTATATTTGATCCTGCGGGGTTGAGGACACCAACCTTCTTGGCAGTTGAAGGCTCCAAGAACACTAATGAAGTTGTTCTGGCTCCCAATCTTGAGAATGGTCTTGATCCTCAAAGAGGTAATATCTGGAAAGAAGAGCATGGTGCTTGAGGCAAAGAATGGTATCCTAAGGCAAAGCTAAGTTCTTCAAGAGATTGAAGGCGTGGTGACCGATGGAGTTGCTCACATAAATGGGGCCATCGGAGATCGCCCGAGATGCGGCGTGTAAGGAAAGCACTTCATAAGTTGTTGTAAGCATAGTGCATTATGTAGCAACCATGTGGTCAAAGATAAAGGTTACATACACTTATAAAGAAAAAAAAGATTAAAATATAAGCTTCTATTTGTCATGCTTATTTTAGTCAAATATGATTCGCACTACATTATCAGTATAATCTTCATTTGGATGGGGTTTGTTGTATACGCTTCTGCTAAAAAGTAATTCTTTTCTTTATAATACAAAACAATGTTAAACGATAAAAGAGACAAAAAGTTGCATGATTTCTTGGGGAGAGAAACATATTTGCTATTATTTTTGGTCCAAGTATTATACTTAAAAATTATGTGAAAATTTTGACACCCATTTTTCTTCATAAGCCTACACTCACAGCCCTATGAGGTTCTGTTTGGTTGCCACCATCTTCTTAGAAAAAAATGCTTTTCCTGAAAAGAGCTTCCATTTCATTTTGTTTGGTTAACGAAATCCATGCTAGGAAGTTTAATACAAGAACAATAAAAAATCCATGACTTTCTAAAAAGAAGTGATAAAGGCACAAATAATCATCATAAACCTATTAATTAATAAGTCAAACTACCTATTATTATTTAATATTTAAATATTTTATATATATTTTAGGTAAAACCTTATCAACTTAAAGAGCTCGATTTTAGGAGTCCAACGATATAAACAGCACTGAAATCGAACTTAAAATGGGCTTGGAATTAAATTTACAAGGATTTATCTTTATCTGCATGCATCTCAAAGCAAAATCAGTAAACCAATTGCCGAGTTCAATCGTAGATTTCACATATTATTTTTTCTCTTTTAATTTTTCTTTCCTTCCTATCCCATCACTCCACCAACTAATCAGGGAATAAATTGGATTGGAGACTTTCAAATTGAAAGGAGAATCGTCCATTATCTCTTCGAAATCTCTTCATGTTTCGTTCAGATGCCAAATCGGGAAAGAATTCAAATTTGGAAGGAAATCAGAGCATTCTCCGCAAAGAAGCCGCATCTGATATGGACGTTCATGATCTCTCCACGTCTTCTCCACTTTCATGGATCAAGCAAACAAATCATCCACATTCGTCCGGGCTTCGAATCAGATCTGAATAGTTAGGAAGCCGTGTCTGGTATGGAAACAGAGAGGCATGATCTTTCCATGATTTCTTCGCATTCTCTTCGCGTCCTCTCTGCATATGAGCATCTATAAATAGTTCTGGCTGGGCAGATGTGAGAGCAACCCCCAAACAGAGGAAGAAAGAGAGGCATTCGTGAGGCGATCGTGCGCTCGGGAGTTTGGGAAGACGTTCCCTTGGTTCAGAGTTATGGGAGGTGCTAATCTGATTCAGAAAGCAAGGATCCTGTGTCTTCATGATGTTGTTGTTGCCTTCATGATGCTATTGCCTTCTTAATGTTAGGAAAGAAGATTTTTTTAGTTTTAATTTTTATGTATTCGAATGCTTTACAATAAAATATTTATTTATGTTTAGTTCTTAATGAATTCTTTTTAAGTGAAAATAATTCTGGACTAGTCTATTCTTAAAAAGGACGGACCGTGATCTACGAGTACGGGACGTGCTCTCATAAAATAGATCATATCTTAATTATTCGCATTATCTGTTTATTTAATTTTTTAATTGCATAATTTTAATTCAAGATAACCACTAAATCACTATGGATTTGATCCCTTACTTTCGCTATCTATTAGTGAAATTAAGTATTTTAATCATTGCGCTATGACATACATCAGATTTTTGGCACCATTGCCGGGGACTTAAGTGCAGTTATTTTAAAAATAAAAATATTAAAAAAGAATTAAAAAATTTAAAATTTAATTTTTTTAAAAAGAATTATCATAGATTTTCTATTGATTTTTCTTATTTTTAGTTACCTTAATTATTAAATTTTCTTATTTTCTTTTTAACATAAAAAAATTATTTTCCTTCCGATCACAAACCCACTTTTAACCTAATCAATTTTTTATTAAAGTAACTAAAAAAAAAAGAAACTTGAAGAAAACCCTAACACACTTTCCATAAAACATAATTAATTTTTTTAAAAAAATTAAAAAATTAAAAATAATAATTAAATAATTAAATAATAAAAATTAAATAATAAAATAATAAAAATTAAAAAAATATTTTTTTATTTATTTCTATGCATAGATTGACTTAGGTAAATTTATTTTTTTTCAAAACTCAAAATATTTCCATTGACATCTCATAATTTATTAGGGAATTAGAAACTTAACCACAAAAATCTTTAAAAAAAGGGTAAGTAGATTAATTTTTCAAGAGCTTGACATCTGCTTGTTGCATAGCATTTTCATAATTAATTTTAAGGGCACAAATCCCTAATCAAGATAAGGTGGGGAGTTGATCACCCTTCCTTGGCCCATAAACCACATCCTTCATTTTGCATTAATCGAAGCCTTTAATTTTAAAATTAACTAGACGTCAGCCCCTAAGGAACTCGAGCTCAATAGGATAAGGCACCCAAAAGAGTTGGACCGAGTCGAGATTGACTGCTTAACTGGTGTCTAGAAAAGGAAAGAAAAGTGTTACTTAATTGGTTCCGTTCACTTACCTAGTAAACGACGGGGGGACCTCCACTGACCTTATTCTTAACTGGCTAGTTGATAAGCTAATTTTTGACTTGGAGGGCTTCAAGGCGGTCTTGGAAGTTAGGAGCTGTCTAGATTTAGGTTAAGCCTAGGGTAGAGAGTTTAATCTTTGTTAACTTGATTGCTAATAATTATTAAATCCTAATTAAATTAGTCTTCATTCCTCTTAGTTCTAGGAATCTCTTAGGATACTTCTTTTAGAATTGTCTCTTTTTCTTCTATTACATTAATAATAATAATAATTTGAATTACTTTTGCTTTAGAGTACATCGATAGAGTGTATGCTTGGTTGCCGATCGTTACAACCTAATCTCATACCCCTAGATCCTGAAATAGAAAGAATTTTTAGAGCAAACAGACTTAGAATTATGGACCCTAATAACAAAAATGATCCACCATGACAGTTAAAAGAATATTTCACTCCTTCAAAGTATACCTACTCTCCTTGCATTCAAGTGCCTCCAGTGGAGGCCACTCAATATGAGATCAAGTCAAGTGTGATTCAAATGTTACCTTCATTTTATGGACTTACAAATGAGGATCCATACAAACACTTAGATGAATTCTTGAAATTTGTTCGACCGTAAAAATTCAAAATTTTTCTGACGATGCTCTTAGACTTAAGTTGTTCTCATTCTCTCCTGAGGACAAAGCCAAATATTGGTTAAATTCATTAGATACTGTAACAATTTCAACTTGGGAGCATCTTCAGAGAGAGTTTCTTAAGAAATATTTTCTTATAGGAAAAATGAATCAAATTAGAAAAGCCATAACAAGTTTTTTTCAGACTAATGACGAGATGTTTCATGAGACATGGGAGAGATTAAAAGAATTGATTGTAAAATATCTGCATCATGCCATACCTAAATGGCAGTTAGTTCAATGTTTTTATGATGGATTGTCATAAAAGTATCGGCAAATGGTTGATGCTTCACGTGGTGGGACATTTATGTTAAAGAATGAACACGAAGCTTGGCAATTCTTTGAGACATTGAGTGAGAATTCATTACATCACATGTCAGTCGCTCGTAAAGACCCTCCCGTAGAACCTAAAAGAGGTGGAATATATGAAATAGGTCATTTTATAGATATCTATACAAAGTTAGATGAACTGTCCCAGAAACTTGACCGAAATCTACATGTTGGAAACACCTCTTCTCCATCTATTCAAAATCATGATGTTTGTATAATCTGCTCAAGTCTGACTCATTCTACAGGTGAATGTCCAGCTGCATACTAATTTACTAAGCTTGTTCAATAGCAAGCCCACCAAGCCCAAACCCGATTGGCTTCTAGATAGGAAATGATCCATATGCGAATACTTACAATCCTGATTGGCGAAATCACCCAAATTTTTCTTGGAAACCTCAACCTATAACCAATTCATCATCAATCAGACCTAATAATCAAGAAACCAATTTTAGAAGCATGCCATATTTACAATACCCAAACATCCCACAACCTCCACCGAATAATCATCCTACCTTCGAAGATAAGGTTTTACAAGCATTGAAAGGGCTAGAAATGAATACTCAAATCCTTCACTCCCACACATAATCTATTGCAAAACTAGAAACTCAAATAGGTCAATTAGCCACAGCATTCAGTAGAAGAGAGGAGGGTAAGTTACCTAGTCAGCCTATCGATAACCCGAAAGGACAATTCATGGCTGATGGTTCCAATAGTCCTGACAAATTCCCAGAATATGCTAAATTAGTCATGACTCTAAGAAGTTAAGAAGTGGAAGAACGTTGAACCCACCTGAACCAACCCAGAAATTAGAAGTGGCTGAACCGAAAAAGAGAAGAAATGAAGAAGAAAATGAATGCAATGATCAAGCAATCACACCTAAAGCCCCATTTCCTAGTGCTTTAGAATCTCCTTTATCTTTGGACAAGAAGAATATAAAAATGAATGAGATGCTTGAGTTATTTAAGCAAGTCCAAATAAACTTACCTCTTCTTGATGCTATCAAGCAAGTTCCAGCTTATGAAAAATTTCTGAAGGATCTATGTACACAAAAACAGAAAGCCAAGACAAAAATACCAAAAAAGATTCAGTTGATTGAGCAAGTAAGCTTAGTTGTTCAATAAATAACCCCACCCAAACTAAAAGATCGTGGTACCCCAATTATATCATGTGTAATAGAAAACTTCACAAACAAAAAAGCATTACTAGATTTGGGTGCGAGTGTAAACCTTCTCCCAAGTTCAGTGTATGAGTTATTCGGATTTGGAGAGTTGAAAACCACGATGATAACACTACAATTGGCAGATAGATCAGTTAAAGTACCTCGTGGAATATTGGAAGATAAATTAGTGAAGGTAGATGAATTTTATTTTCCTATCGACTTCCTTGTGTTAGATATTGAATCTAGTGGTAATCCTAACCAAATTTCCATCATTCTTGGAAGACCTTTTTTGGCTACTGCTAATGTATGTATAAATTGTAGAATGGATGTGATGGATGTATCTTTTGGAAATAAGAATATGAGATTAAATATTTTTAATGCTTTCCAAGGACCACCTGTGTATGATTTAAATGAAGTAAACATGATCTAAGAATTTGTAGATAAGAAATTTCAAAGTTTGCTTGATTCAGATCCTTTACGAACATGTCTTACACATTTTGGAATAGATGACTTTGATATTGATGAGTACACCAAAGAGATAAATCTATTATTAGAACCACCTAAGTTTGATACCATCCCTCCTTGGACTATAAAATATGAACCACTTCCAACTAAACCAAGCCCTTTAATACCATCCTTAGAAGAACCACCCAAACTAAAATTGAAACCTCTTCCTGCTAACTTAAAATATTCATTCTTTGGACCCAATGATACCCTTCCGATAATCATTGCATCTACCCTAACCTCTGAGCAGAAAGATAAATTGGTAGATGTACTTAAAAAATATAAAGAGGCAATTGGATGGACAATAGCTAATCTTAAGGGAATTGACCCTTCCATTTGCATGCACCACATTCATAGTAAAATTGAAGCCAAACCACATAGAGACATGCAACAGAGGCTAAATCCGAACATGAGGGATGTTGTTAAGAAAGAAGTAGTAAAATGGCTTGATGCTGGTATTATTTATCCAATTTCAGATAGTCAATGGGTCAGTCCAATCCAAATAGTACCTAAAAAGTTGGGTATTACCGCGATTCAAAATGAAAAGGGTGAATCAATTCCTACTCGCACATCAACTAGTTGGAGAGTGTGTATAGATTATCGAAAGTTGAATGCTGTAACTAGGAAATACCACTTTCCTTTGCCTTTTATCGACCAAATTTTGGAACGGCTAGCGGGATAAAGTTTCTTTTATTTCTTAGATGGATATTCAGGATACAATCAGGTCCCAGTATTTCCTATAGATCAAGAAAAGACCACATTCACCTATCCCTTTAGAACATTTTCCTTTAGACGCATGTCATTTGGTCTTTTTAATGCACCAGCCACTTTTCAACGATGTATGTTGGTCATATTTTCTGATATAATTGGTCAATTTTTGGAAATATTTATGGATGATTTTTCAGTTTTTGGTGCTTCATTTGATAACTGTCTTGAGAACTTGACTAAGGTATTGAAGCGATGTATGGAAATGAGTTTAGTCCTAAGTTGGGAGAAGAGCCATTTTATGGTTCGTGAGGGAATTGTGCTCGAACACATTGTTTCAGAGAGAGGAATTGAGGTTGATAAAGCCAAGGTTGAATTGATCTCAAATCTACCACCCCCAACCTCAGTTAAACAAGTACAATCTTTCCTTGACCATGCTAGTTTTTACAGACGCTTCATCAAGGATTTCAGTAAAATTTATCGACCCTTGTATAATTTGCTGGCCAAATATAGTTCTTTTAATTTTGATGAAGATTGTCTAACAGCCTATAATATCCTTCGAACTGGTTTGACCACTGCACCAATTATCAAGCTCTCAGATTGGACCGTACCTTTCAAAATCATGTGTGATGCTTCTGATTATGCTGTAGGGGTAGTTCTAGGATAGAAACTCAATCGAAAACCCCATGTAATTTATTATGCTAGCAAAATTCTTTCAGATCCACAAATGAACTATACTACCACTGAAAAAGAATTACTAGCAGTCGTGTTTGCACTAGAAAATTTTAGATCATATCTGTTAGGGTCCAAGGTCATAGTTTACTCTGATCATGCAGCATTAAGGCATTTGTTATCAAAAAAGGATATAAAACCTAGATTGATTTGATGGATCCTTCTACTACAGGAATTTGACTTAGAAATCTTAGATAAAAAGGGTTCCGAAAATATGGTAGCAGATCATATCTCTAGATTCTCAGTGGAATATAACAAAGAAATAATCATAGATAAGTTTCCTGATGAGCAATTGTTCTCAATTTTTCATAGCAATCTTCCCTGGTTTGCCCACATTGTGAATTATTTGGCAATAGGAAAAGTACCTTCTCATTGGACAAAACAAGAAAAAGATAGATTTTTCTCACAAATCAAATATTACTTTTGGGAAGACTCTGAATTATTTAAATACTATTCGGATCAAGTGATTAGGCGATGTGTCTCCGAGAGCGAATTCAAAAGCATACTTAACTTTTCTCATTCTCTTGCCTATGGGAGACATTTTAGTGGAAGAAAAACTGCAGCAAAGGTACTGCAAAGTAGGTTCTATTGGCCAACTCTTTTTAAAGATGCACACGAATTTGGCAGTAATTATCTTCAATGTCAACAAACAGGAAATATTTCTAAAAAAGATATGATGCCCCTAAACCCTTATCTTGGTTGTAGAAATTTTTGATGTATGGGGTATTGATTTTATGGGCCAATTTCCTTCCTCTTTTGGATTTGAATACATTCTAGTGGCAATTGATTATGTATCAAAATGGATTGAAGCCATGGCAACTCGAACCAATGACCATAAAGTTGTAATCAAGTTTATTCAGCGTAACATCCTTAGTCATTTTGGATGCCCAAGGGCTATAATTAGTGATGGGGATACACATTTCACGAATAGACACTTTGAAGGTTTGATGAACAAATATGAAATTACTCATAAGGTAGCTATACCTTATCATCCCCAAACTAGTGGCCAAGTTGAAATATCAAATAGAGAAATTAAACATATCCTTGAGAAAACGGTGAGACCCGATAGGAAAGATTGGTCAGAATGTTTGGATGATGCATTATGGGCTTATCGTACTGCATTTAAAACTCCCATCAAGAAATTTAATTATGATATGAAAAAGGTAGGTGTTACTAGAGAACTTCAATTGAATGAGTTAGAAGAGCTACGAAATGACGCATATAAGAGCTTAAAATTTTATAAAGAACGAACCAAAGCATATCATGACAAATTTATTAATAGAAAAACTTTTGAACCAAATCAAAAAGTATGGCTTTACAATTCAAGATTACATCTTTTCCCTGAAAAACTTCATTCACGATGGAATGGACCTTTTATAGTAACTCAAGTATTTCCCCATGGGGCGATAGAACTCAAATATCCTAAGTAAGGGAATATTTTTAAGGTAAACGGTCAACGTTTGAAACCATAGAAGAAATTAATGATGAAAAAGTTGTTGAATCAATTGATCTTGTGAACCCAACACTATCATAATGAGTAGCATAGTCTGGCTGAAGAATTTAAACTTAGCGCTCTTGGGAGGCAACCCAATTTATCAGTTATTTTTAACTTTTTATTTCTTAGTATGATCAGAGAAGAGCAACAGAAGTAGATCGAAAGAAGATGGCAACAATGAAACCTCCAACCTTTAAATACTCGACCAGGTAGTATCTTTCCTTGAAATTAATTTTCTTCCATTAGGGACAATGGAAATTAAGTTGGGGGTAGAATAAGTAAATCCTCGAGTAAAACTATAATCAGTATTTGTGTACCAAATTTTGTCTCAATTTGAAGTTAATCAAGCATTCTAATCATCAATGAATGATTAACGGTTAGATTATTTTAGAGATACTGAGGAACAAATTATTAAGGAAACCTAATAAAAGATAGGGTTTAGCCCACAAAAATTTTTAGAATAATTTTAGACCCTTATACCACTGATCTTAATAGTACAATCTATTTAATAAGGGTATGGATGAAAATGTTATTCAAAAAAAAAAAAAAAAAAAGAGAGTCTCTTAAAGTTAATAAATTAGGTTCTTAGCATCTTTCACTAAGTAACTGGGCCCCGTCACCTAAGCAAGTGATGTTGTTCGCGTAAAAAAGTGAGAATGTGAAAGAACCTAAGTAAAGTCAGTCCTATCCGAAGCCTTTTTGACTCGAGTCAGTAAGTCCGAGGGGTGTTTTACACCTAATACCCTAAAACCAACTGGTTTGGGAGCCATTGGCCTAAAGTTGACTACAAGGGTCAATTAGAAAGCAAGGGGTTAGGACATTGCACTAACTTTACATATAAATAAATAAATAAATAAGGAGACTAAATTACAAAAAGATACTACACCCAACCCAAATTAAGTTAAAGAACTTAAACAGATAAGTGAAAAGTTGGTGAAGGAAGACTTCTATAAATTCTTATGGGCTGCACTCTATCAGTAAATGGGTAAACTTGATAATCCGATGAAGCACCTCTCTTATAATCTAACCGAAAATCTTTTGATTTTAGAATTGTAAGATAACTATCAATTCTTGGAATAGCTTGGTACATATTTTTAGATTCTTTATTTACTCGAGGATGAGTAAAATTCAAGTTGGAGGGAGTAACACACATGCGAGTTAGGAGGATGTCTTCCCACGAATCATGTTTTCTCATAAGCCGATTTATAATGCATCAAAACAAAGCATCAATGTTTGTGTTAAAAGATAGGCTACATATTGTGCACTTTCAACCATAATATGTGACATTATAATGGTGTATTTCAAGTGATCCAAAATTTGTTAAGATAGATTGAAAGTAAAGTTTTCTCAAAATTCAATCTATATCAAGATGAGTTTAGGCTAGAATTTTGAATTCATTAAGAATTTATTTAATTGCAAGCAAAATTACTTAGAAAACTTATTTTTATTAAAAATAAAATTTTAGTTTCATTGGCAAATAAATTGGCAAATACGAAAAACTCATGTTAAAGTCTTTGAAAAGCCTTTCCTTTTTTTATAAAAATATCATTATTTATTTTCTTTCCCTTGGATATTTTTTCTTGAATAAATGAACCTTCATAAACTTTGTATATTTGCACGATCATTTATAGCAACCTCTTCAAGATTTTGCAAAGAATTTTTTGTAGTGATGTCTTGGGGATGTATTTCACATTTTAATAATTTTTGGTTTCTTGCACTTTTCCTCTTTTTGAATTAATTATCTAATTAAGGTATATGGAGAATAACTTGCCAAACACCTGAACTGCTACGTCCCTTAAGGAGTTGAGCTCCATTTGTCATCTAGTAGAATGTCTGGAAGGTGACTCTTTTCCTTTTTCAATCTGATTCAACCCTTCAATCTCACATTCCATAAAGAAGAAGAGCTTCTTCTTGTTTTTCGTGTCAACCTTTGTTCTTTCCTAACCCAAACTCGACAAATCCAAAGTGAAGGGTTCAATTCTTCAAACTCCTTATTCATTCATCTAGTGTTGACCCAATTATTGATTTTGATGATTAACAAAACTATTTGAGTATAACATTTGAAGTTACTAATAATTTTGGTTAAGTTTTTCAGTTTATGATTTGATTTATTAACCAAAATCACAAGACAAATCAAGTTCTAGTTAGAATCTAATGTCAAGGTAAGATTGCAGAATTAGAGTCGACACATGGAATCGCAGAGTCGACTCCAAAAATCGGCACAGACTTTAGAGTCGACACCTGGACTGTTAGAGCTGACTCCAACAGAAAGACAGAACGATGATTTTTTTGGCCACGACGTAGAGTCGACACCTGGACTGTTAGAGTCGACTCCAGAGGATTTTTGTGTCAACCCCAGAAAAGTCAGAGATAACTTCAGATCGAGCAGATTGACGATTTTCAATTTAGAGCTGACTCCGAAAAAGTTAGAGTCGACTCCAGATTGCCAGAAATAACTCCAAAACTGTCAGAACATCTCTAAACTTTATTTTTATCCTTTTTAATCCCAACGACTATTACCCTATTTGGTTCTTATCCTTCTTACACTTGTTTCTAACGGATAGTTTTCATGTATTTATGGATTAAGAAGGGTCTATAAGAAGGGGTTTTTGTTGTATCCAAAAAAATAATAAGAGGGGAAGATAAGAAGAGAGGAAAAACAGAGAAATAAGAAATTCATCAGAAAATCAAAAGAGAAAAGAGGAAGATTCAAAAGGAAAGATTATACTGATTTCCCAATAGAAAAAAGAGAGATTCCTAGCTTTCTTAGTTCCATTTTGAAGAAACCTCAAAAGAAGAAGCAAGCCCTAGTTTTTTGATCTTCTGAGCATCAAGAGCATACTAAAGGAAGATCCACTCAAGAGAAGAGAAGAAGCAAGCCACCAAGATCTGCAAATCAGGCTTTGATTCCTATCTCTTTATCTTTGTTCTATCATTGTATATTTGCTCATTGGAGGATCTCTTGATTTGTAAAATGTTATTGTTTGCTGGGTCAATCAGGGGATTGATTCAGTTGAGGTTATTAGCCTTGTGCAAGCAGTTGCTTGTGTTGTAAGGTTGTGTGCTGGTGAGCCTTGAAAACCAGCTGGATTCGTTGTGCTCTTGGGAAAACAACAAGTTCGAGTTGTGAGCTTGTAAAACAACTCTGCTGTAATCAGATTGATTATAGTGTGGACCCAAGAGGTGTAGGAAGAAATAGTCTCCGAGGCATGCATATTTTTAAAAATTGAAAACTATTATCATTGCGAAAATTAAAAGATTACATATTAATCTATCTAATATGCATCAAGATCATATCTTTGCTTATATATTCAGGGTCGTTTGATCTAAAATATGCATATAAAAACATCAAGATCATATCTTGATCTTCAAGATGACTAGTCACACTATTATCTTGAAGCCTGCCTTAAGATCTAGGGATCAAATCACTTACCTTAAGAATAGTAGGTAAATTCTTATTGCTCTGCAGCCGTTCAATCATCCGGCCTCTAGTATCGTCCACGCGAAGCCCCGAATGATCAGATTTTCGGGAGTGCTAGCTCGTGGAAAAATAGCTTTGCTGATCTTTAATCCTCTCACTTGAATCTTCCTCCAAGATCCACCAGGCTTCCGCTAACACCAGAATCACTAGTATTTTCTATTCTAACATTTTCGAATTACAATCCACGATAATTTAGAATTACAATCCATGACAAATCGTGTATTGTTGGTCTATTTTTTGTTCTGTGTTCTCTGGTGAGGGAATGCCCTCTATTTATAGTCTCGATTTAGCCTTGACATTTAATTCTAACATTTAAGAATCCATCGTTTGGCAAAAGCGAAGAGACGCCGAAGGCGCGGCGCTTGGTTTAATTCCGATGTTCGGAGAAAACCAAGGAGTCGCGGCGTTTGGTTTAGTTCCATCGTTCGGAGAAAACCAAAGAGATGAGGGATAAATCCGACGTTCGGTAAATAAATGTCATGCATTAAATTCTATCTCATGAGATGAGATTTTAGCCATCTCATCATATGAGATCCATATTCGAGAGGTTTGGGTTCTGATCTGAATTTATTTGACTTAACCCACAAAGATCATGGTCCAAGCCCAAATCAAATTTGGCTAGTCCTGAATCTATTTAAATTCAAATCAAGTCTAATTTCAAATCAATATTTGAAATTGACTTGTCCTTCTAATAGACTTAAACCAAATTGAATCTTATTCAATTGTACTTAACCCAATTGAGATAATTCAATCAATCAAATTGATTAATTAAATCATATACGATTCTCAATCGTTGATCAGCAAATAGATCATCCTAGGAAACTTCTATGCATGTGACTCTTTAGGTTCGAACCTAAGCCGGTAGCATAGAAACAACTTTCTATACTAATCGATGTGCCCATCTAGCAATGGAACCCAACGTCCAGATAGGTCGAAGAGTTGCCGAGCAAACTCCAAGAACCCTAAGAAACAGTTACCGTATAATTCATCCTCTTGACCACAAATGCTAAGGATGGCTTAAGAGCCTGTCAACTCTAAATAGCAAATCCATAAAGTGATTTCAACTTTAGTGATCATGTGACTTTCACATGAAGTGCCTTGGCCAAGGTCTTGCTAAATTAAAATACAAGCATTTCTCCTTTTAATGGGATAGGTCAAATTCCATCTTGATCCATAACTGACTACCATAAGTACTTGACTGCACCCAGTAACCTTTCGTAGCTGGATTAGAAATCCAGGTGGTCCGGCACCTAAGTACAATGAGTTGCTTGTAAGCCACTGGTTGTGATCTACAGGTCTGAAGGATACTTATACCTATATCTTCTCGGATTAACTCTTGACAGTAGAGTATCCAGAAATGAGTCACGTTCGGTGAAATGTACTCCTACACTTTCACCTGTATATCTTACCAGTGTCTCTACACTCCTTGGTTAAGAGGATAACCAACAAATATGATATACAACGTCCTATAATTGATAGTACTATGGCCCTGTCATAGTATATCATTTGGTCGCGAACTCTTTTAAGGACCTTCTAAGATAAATCCTCCTTTATCGCGAGGAAGATCCTAAGGGCTTCATTACTTTCAGGAATATTAAAAAGATGTTCTTGTAATGAATAAATTGCCAAATAACTTTTATTAATATATCAATTTATATACAATTTACATCAGCACAATCATCAAATGATTGGCTTTAGGATACAATTCCCAACAAACTCCCACTTAGCCTAAAGCCACTCATTATAGTATCTAATACCCATCTTCAACTTATAGTTGTCAAACTCCTTGATGCTGAGTGCTTTAGTAAATGGGTCACCTAGGTTTTCCTTTTCATCAATCTTCTGAAGATTTATGTCACCTCGTCTACTATCTCTTGAATAAGATGAAACCGGCGCAGTATGTGCTTGGTGCGCTGATGTGCTCATGGTTCCTTTGCTTGAGCTATGGCACCAGTGCTGTCATTGTATAACAGGACTGGTTCATCTATGGAAGGTGTCACTCCAAGCTCGGAGATGAACTTTTGCAGCCACACAGCTTCTTTCACAGCATCTGATGCAGCGATGTACTCTACCTCGCACACCAAATCTGCCACTGTATGTTGCTTGGAACTTTTCCAGCAAACAGCTCCACCATTTAGGATAAACATGAAACCCAATACACTTTTGCTATCATCATGATCTGATTGAAAACTAAAATCAGTATATCCAACAAGTTTCAAATCAGACTCTCCATAGACTAACCACTGGTCCTTAGTATTTCTCAAATACTTAAGGATTGTCTTAACAACTTGCCAGTGTTTTTCTCCTGGATCAGATTGGTATCTACTCACTACTCCTAGTGAGTATGCCACATCTGGTCTTGTACATGTCATGGTGTACATAATCGATCCTACTGCCGAAGCATATGGAATTCGACTCATACGTTCTCTTTCATTAGGAGTTATCGGATAATCCTTCTTAGAAAGATAAATTCCATGGCCTATAGGAAGATATCATTTCTTGGAATTCTTCATGCTAAACCTCTTTAGCACTGTGTCAATGTACGTAAATTGGGATAAACCTGGCATCCTCTTAGATCTATCTCTATAGATCTTCATCCCTAGGATGTATGATGCTTCTCCTAGATCTTTCATGGAGAATTGTGATGATAACCATGTCTTTATTCCTTGTAATGCAGAGATATCATTCCCGATTAAGAGAATATCATCCACATATAATACATGAAATATAATAACAGAATCGTTAGCCCATTTATAAATGCAAGGTTCTTCTTTATTCTTAATAAAGCCATAAGATTTGATCACTTTATCAAATCGTATGTTCCAACTCTGTTGGGGAGTTTGTTGAAAAATTATATGCCCCAATCTTATTGATTTTGATGATTACCAAAAGCCATGTGCACATTAAAAGATGTAATGAGTTTATTTACATGAGCAATGAATTTATTTAGAACAATGAATGAGAATGTTAAAGTATAACTTTAATCAAACTGAAAGTAACTTCATGTTCAATGTTTATGCTTTCAAAAAGAAATTCAATACTTAATATTTTAATCAATGAGTTTTTGGAACATTTCTTGAATTGATTCTTAATGTCAATTTTATTATATTCAAGTCAAAATAATGATTTAAAATGAATCTAGAACGAATTTAAAGTAAATCAGAAAACTTTCTGATTTTTGATACGTTCCGGAGCCGACTCTTGAGTTTCAGAGTCGACTCCACTCAGAGTACAGAAATGACTGTCTGTCTCGAGTCGACCCACGTAATTTCTTGAGTCGACCCCCAATTCTGTCGAGCCGACTCCATGACTGTGCGAGTCGACTCCGCTCAGACACCAGAGGTGTATTTTTTTGAGCACTTCGCGAGTCGAACCCCAACTTTTCATGAGTCGACCCCCGACTGTCAGGAGTCGACACTTCATTTTTGATGAGTCGACCCTTTGAATTTCTGAACATTTCTATTTTTGGTATCACGACCTCGAGCCGACTCGTGGAAAGCATGAGTCGACTCCAGCAAATTTGGGCGAAATTTTTCCGAATGCCAACTCAGCGTCAACGGTAAGATTTTTGATTAACGGCTATTTTTCTTTGTTTCTAACGGCTATATTTTTGCAGAATCTATAAATAGAGAAGCCGTTTTCAAATCAAAGACATACACACAAAGAGATATTCATTTCAAGAGAAAAAAAAAGAAAAATCGAAAAACAGAGCTTCATTTGAAAAATCCGTGATTCAAAATAGAGTGAAAGAAAGAGTGTGAAATCAAAGGAAGCTCCTTCTGTGTTCAAGCTCAACAATCCAAGGAAGCTTCAGAAGAAAATCCAAGAGCTATTCAAGAGCAAATCAAAAGATTTTCAACTTTCGAAGAAAAGAAGAAAAAGCTCAAAACCTTCTCAACTGCTTCAACTGTGAAGAATCGAAGCTGAGGCTTGATTCAATCTAGCAAGGAGAAGAGGGAAAGAAGAAAAGAAGAAAAGCTCATAAGCCAACCATCTGCAAATCAGGCTTTTTTAAACTTTATTCTTATAATTGTTTATCTGCTCATTAAGGAGCTTTGTAACTGAAAAATAATACTTCTATTCTTTTGTGTCTAGTTCAATCTGAGGGATTGAACTAGAGGAGGTAGTCTTACCTCGGCTCAAGCTTGGTTAAGCTTGTGTTAGGGTTTTTGTGCTGGTGAGCCCTTGAAAACCAGCTGGGTTCGTTGTGCACCCGGGAAACAACAAGTTTGAGTTGTGAGCTTGTAAAACAACTCTGCTTAATCTAGGGTGATTATAGTGTGAACCCAAGTGAATCTTGGGAGTGGACGTAGGTGTTGGATACACCGAACCACTATAAAATCTTTGTGTTTGCCGTGCTTTCATTGACGCTTTCTCTATCTCTATTTTATGCACTGTACTTTGTATTTGCATTGCTATTGCCTTCATTCCTATTAAGCAAACATTTTTAAAAGGCTAATTTTTTAAAGAACCCAATTCACCCCCCCCTCTTGGGTTGTCATCTGGGCCAACAATTGGTATCAGAGCTAGTGCTCATTAGATTTTGATCACACGATCAAGAGCTAAAGTTCCAAATGGCAACACAAGTTGGATCATTTGCTGAAGGTCATTCTACGAATAGACCTCCACTGTTTAATGGTTCAAATTATTCATATTGAAAAGCTAGAATGAGGATATTCATTCAAGCTTCTGATTATGAGCTATGGGGTGTTATAATCAATGGACCTAGTACACCCACACATGTTATAGATGGCACTATTGTTCCTAAGCCCGAAAGGGACTGGAATGATAATGATAGAAAAATGACACAGCTTAACGCTAAAGCCATGAATGTCTTATATTGCTCCTTAGATGCTAATGAGTTTAATAGAATCTCCACATGTAATTCCGCAAAGGAGATTTGGGATAGATTAGAGGTTACCCATGAGGGTACCAATCAAGTAAAAGAATCTAAAATTAATATTCTTGTTCATAAATATGAATTGTTTAGCATGGAACAATCTGAAACCATTGCATGCATGTACACTAGATTCACAGATATTGTAAATGGTTTGAAAAGTCTTGGTAAGACATATACTAACTCTGAACTTGTTCGAAAAATTCTTAGGTCATTACCAAGATCATGGGAAGCAAAAATGACTGCAATCCAAGAAGCTAAGGACCTCAACACTTTACCCTTAGAGGAACTTCTAGGATCTCTTATGACCCATGAGCTGACTATGAGGCAGCATGTAGAGGAGGACACAAAGAAAAAAAAGTAATTGCCCTCAAAGCTGCAAAAGAAGAGAGCAGCAGTGATGATGATGATGATAATGATGAAGAGACTGCTCTCTTAGCAAAGAAATTTAAAAGATTCATGAGGAGAAAGAAACCCTTCCACAAGAAAAAATTTGGAGCTAAGTGGGAAGGAGAAAAGGATAAAAAAAGGACAAGGATAAAGAAAAAGAGAAAGACCCCTTGACTTGTTATGAGTATAATAAACCGGGGCACTTTAGGAATGAATGTCCAAAATTGAAGAAAGCCTTCAAAAAGAAAAAGAAGGCTTATGTGGCGACATGGAGTGACAGCGAGGAATCTTCTTCCGAAGAAGAAGAACAAAAGGAAGTCGCAAACGTATGTTTTCATGACGGACAACAACGATGAGGTAAGTTCCGACAACCCTTGCGATGAATTTGCTTTTGATGAACTTTTTGATGCTTTTAATGAACTTGTTGGGGATTTCAAGGTTTTGAAAAAGAAATACAAGATTTTGAAAAATGAAAACTTATCTTTCATTCAAGAAAAGGAAAATCTTAATAATGAAGTTAAGAAACTTAAATCTGAAAACGAAATTTTAATAAAAGAAAAAGAATCAATCTCTAATGAAAATGATAAACTAAGGAAAGAGGTTGAAAAACATAAGAACATAGTTGATAAGTTTACATTAAGCTCAACTAAACTAGACATGTTATTAAATAGTCAAAAAGCAGTTTTTGATAAAGCCGGATTAGGATATAACACTTTAAGAAAATAAAAATCACTTAAAAATATTTTTGTGAGTGCTGGCCATAGTAATTTTACATGCTTTAAATGTAATCAAAAAGGACATAAATCGTATGAATGTAAAATTCTAAAACCTAATAAAAACCTGAATATTAAAGGGAAGAAAATATGGGTTCTGAAAGGAATAATATTTGTTGGTACTAACCATGAAGGACCCAAGAAAGCTTGGGTACCTAAACATAAAGTTTGATATCATTGCAGGAATGTCTTGTGGCCAAGAGACAAAGAGAAAGTGGTATCTTGATAGTGGCTGGCTCAAGA
>UESW01004775.1:69917-202258 GCA_900491605.1 Calamus simplicifolius
TTAAGTGAAGAAAGATTCTGTTATCTTAGAGGAGAGTTAGGGATTTGTGATCCATTAGAATGAATTTGAAACCCCTAAGGAAAGTTTATCTAAAATTCCTTCAAATCCTTGATCTTTAAGGAAATCTTATCTAGAATTCACATCTAATTGATCTATTCAAATCCAATGATTTATTTTATCAATTTTATGATCAATTTCCGGACACATTTCAGAAATTTCATGTTTTTGCTCTGAAATGGTCTCGGAGCCGACTCGGTGAGTATCGGAGTCGACTCCAGGTTTCTATTGAAACTCTCGAGTCGACCCCTTCTCGGCGCGAGTCGACTCCACTTCGGGATGGTTTTCTGTGACTGTCCGGAGTTGACCCCTCGCTCTGTGGGAGCCAACTCGAAGTTATCCCAGGTTGATTTATCTAGGGCAGAGTCGACTCACCGTTCATTTCAAACGTCTCAATCTCTCAAAATACTCTCTCCAAAATACTTCCAAACCTTCCAAATTCCCAAGAATCTCTGATTAACCCTTCCAATCGATCAATGGCCCCTAAAACTCGAGGTTCCAACCTTTGTGCGGCCGGTGTTAAGAGGAAGAGGGCTGTGACGAAGACCATAAGGCATCCGGTTCGTGAGCCATCACCTAGCTCGGATTCAACTTCGTCTTCTTCAACTCCAAATGCTTCTCCATCTACAGCTCCTTCTCAGGTAGATAGACTTGCTGATAGAATCATAACTACGGGGAGAAAAGTAGATTTTGAATTATTTGAAGCTGAGGGATTTCTTTGGGAAGACAGTTGATAGAGATGGGTTGGAAAAGATCTGCTCCTTAGATTGCCCTACATATCCTGCCCTTGTCAAGGAGTTTTATAAGAATCTATCTAGAGGAGATAATGGTCTTATAAGCATTGTTAGAGGAAACCGAATTTCAGTGACTGTAGAGCTGCTTTCAGATTATTGGATCTACCTATGTCGGGAACTTCTACATTTTCTTCGGATGATAGAAGCCCAGTACTTTCTAGATTACTTAACCGGGAGGTTGTCGGTTTTGAGGAAGTTTTTGCCAATCAGTTATCCCTAGAACTGAGACTGCTCCACAACATCTGTAGTAGGATCCTTTTTCCCAAAATTGGGAGATTGATTATGTGTCAGAAAGAGATATTTTTGTGATGGATGCAATTGTTACGGGTAAACCCATTAACCTTCCCAGTATGATTTTATGGTATATTGCCGACTGTGGAGGTAAAAGAAAATCAAGCTTGCCCTATGGCATGATCCTCACTAAAATTTTCTAGAGCCAAGGGATTGTCATTTCTGATAGTGAGCCTATGAGGAACTTGAGATATACAGATTTTTACAGCTTGGACACTATACATAGGATGGGATTTGTTAAGAAGAACGGAAAATGGGAAACGAAAGGGTTGATAGAAGAAAGAGCAGAGGATGCTGAGGCACCGGGACCATCGGTTAGACACTCTTCGCCTGCACCTCCGAGCCCTCCTATTTCTGCTCCTGCTCCTACCCCTGCTCCATTACTTGATCAAGCTTCATCTTCATCAGTTGGCTTCACAGATCTTCAGTTAAGGCAACTCAAAGGCCTTCTTGATGATCAGTCAGAAAAATTAAAATCAGAGTTGAAAATAAGTTTATGAATCTCAAGGAAACTCTATATTCTTTGGATGACCGAATCACCAAAATAGAATCTACTCTCAGCACTTCTTTAGAATCTTTAAGTGGAGATCTTAAGAACATATTTGAAGAACTTAAAGATGTCTGCGGTAATGGTGAAACATATTCTAAATGCAACGCTGAGCTACAAGATAAAATTTTGACTGCTTGCACCTTTGTGGATGAGAGATTAAAGGACTATGTGAAGATACAAACTGATGGAATGAAAAACATAATTGATCATTTGACTAGGATTGTTAGGACTCACTTTTAATATATTAGATACTCAGTCCTTGCAATGTATTGAAGTTAATGTCATGTTTTACATTTTAGTATCAATGTATTAGACACTTTGATGTATTTGACACTTTGATGTAATGAATTATCTTTTTTTAATACTCAATGTATTTCTTCCTATTATCAATGAATGAATGATTTGTTAAATCAAATCTTGAATGAATGAATGATAATGTTTATTGCTTCTCTACCTTTTTGTTGATAACAAAAAAGGGGAGAGTTTATAGTTTTATAACTGTATATGCATATGGGAGAAATTGATTAATCAATGATATTAAAATGATTGAATGAATGAGATGGAATATTTATTTAAGTTTCATAGGGGGAGCTACCTCATTCAGGGGGAGCCTAAGCCTTTTTATGAAATCAAAATAAATTCACAAATCAATCATGCATAAACTCATTGTTTTTGTCATCATCAAAAAGGGGGAGATTGTTGAGGAGTTTGTTGAAAAATTATATACCCCAATCTTATTGATTTTGATGATTACCAAAAGCCATGTGCACATTAAAAGAGGTAATGAGTTTATTTACATGAGCAATGAATTTATTTAGAACAATGAATGAGAATGTTAAAGTATAACTTTAATCAAACTGAAAGTAACTTCATGTTCAATGTTTATGCTTTCAAAAAGAAATTCAATACTTAATATTTTAATCAATGAGTTTTTGGAACATTTCTTGAATTGATTCTTAATGTCAATTTTATTATATTCAAGTCAAAATAATGATTTAAAATGAATCTGGAACGAATTTAAAGTAAATCAGAAAACTTTCTGATTTTTGATACGTTCCGAAGCCGACTCTTGAGTTTCAGAGTCGACTCCACTCAGAGTACAGAAATGACTGTCTGTCTCGAGTTGACCCACGTAATTTCTCGAGTCGACCCCCGATTTGTTAAGCCGACTCCATGACTGTGCGAGTTGACTCCGCTCAGACACCAGAGGTGTATTTTTCTGAGCACTTCGCGAGTCGACCCCCAACTTTTCATGAGTCGACCCCCGACTGTCAGGAGTTGACACTTCATTTTTTGATGAGTCGACCCTTTGACTTTCTAAACATTTCTATTTTGGTATCACGACCTCTAGCCGACTCGCGGAAAGCATGAGTCGACTCCAGCAAATCTGGGCGAAATTTTTTCCGAATGCCAACTCAGCGTCAACAGTAAGATTTTTGATTAACGACTATTTTTCTTTATTTCTAACGGCTATATTTTTGCAGAATCTATAAATAGAGAAGCCGTTTTCAAATCAAAGACATACACACAAAGAGATATTCATTTCAAGAGAAAAGAAAGAAAAATCGAAAAAACAGAGCTTCATTTGAAAAAATCCGTGATTCAAAATAGAGTGAAAGAAAGAGTGTGAAATCAAAGGAAGTTCCTTCTGTGTTCAAGCTCAACAATCCAAGGAAGCTTCAGAAGAAAATCCAAGAGCTATTCAAGAGAAAATCAAAAGATTTTTAACTTTCGAAGAAAAGAAGAAAAATCTCAAAACCTTCTCAACTGCTTCAACTGTGAAGAATCGAAGCTGAGGCTTGATTCAATCTAGCAAGAGAAGAGGGAAAGAAGAAAAGCTCATAAACCAACCATCTGCAAATCAGGCTTTTCTAAACTTTATTCTTATAATTGTTTATCTGCTCATTAAGGAGCTTTGTAACTGAAAAACAATACTTCTATTCTTTTGTGTCTAGTTCAATCTGAGGGATTGAACTAGAGGAGGTAGTCTTACCTCGGCTCAAGCTTGGTTAAGCTTGTGTTAGGGTTTTTGTGCTGGTAAGCCCTTGAAAACCAGCTGGGTTCGTTGTGCACCCGGAAAAACAACAAGTTTGAGTTGTGAGCTTGTAAAACAACTCTGCTGTAATCTAGGGTGATTATAGTGTGGACCCAAGTGAATCTTGGGAGTGGACGTAGGTGTTGGATACACCGAACCACTATAAAATCTTTGTGTTTGCCATGCTTTCATTGATGCTTTCTCTATCTCTGTTTTATTCACTACACTTTGTATTTGCATTGCTATTGCCTTCATTCCTATTAAGCAAACATTTTTAAAAGGCTAATTTTTTAAAGAACCCAATTCACCCCCCCCCCCCCTCTTTGGTTGTCATCTGGGCTAACAAACTCCTTGATGCTTGCTTAAGTCCATAATAGACTTTTGTAGCCTGCACACTTTAGACTCGTCTTCTGATATAAAACCTTCAGGCTGTATCATATACACCTGTTCTTCTAAATCACTATTTAGAAAAGCAGTTTTAACATCCATCTGCCAAATCTCATAATCGAAGTGTGCTGCTATAGCTAGCATAATCCGAATGGATTTCAGCATTGCCACAGGAGAAAACGTTTCGTCATAGTCAATACCATAACGTTGACGATACCCCTTGGCAACCAGACGTGCTTTATAGGTTTCTACCTTTCCGTCTGCGCCTCTTTTCCTCTTGAAAACCCATTTACACCCTATGGGTTTTATCCCTTCGGGTGGGTCAACTAATGTCCATACATTATTGTCCTTCATGGAATCAAGTTCGGATTTCATGGCATTAAGCCATTTATTAGAGTCAATCCTTTGCATAGCATCCATATAGGTGATCGGATCCTCGTTGTTCTCATCGAGTTCAACAGGATCATCGTTCTGGACCAAGAAACCCAAGTATCTGTCCAGTTGATGTGGTACTCTACTAGATCGCCTTAATGGTGCATCTAAAATGGGTTTTGAGTTTGATCTAATCAACTCAGATTCTAGGGCTTCACTAGTTTGTGTTGTTCCTTCTACTTGATGAACTTCCTCAAGTTCAACATTAGAGCTATTTGTTCCTTCACTAAGAAACTCCTTTTCAAGAAAAACTGCTCTATTACTAATGAACAACTTTTGTTCTTCAGTATTGTAGAAGTAATATCCTTTTGTTTCTTTCGGATAGCCGATGAAAAAATATTTATCAGATTTGGATTCAAGTTTGTCTGATTTTGCACGTTTCATATAAGCCGGACACCCCCAGACTCTCAGATAGGTAATAACCGGTTTATGTCCATACCACATCTCATGTGGAGTTTTAGAAACAGACTTACTTGGAACCTTATTAAGAATATGACAAGCTGATTCTAATGCGTATCCCTAAAATGATATTGGCAAGCTTGCAAAACCCATCATGGACCAAACCATGTCTAACAGAGTTCGATTCCTTCTTTCCGACACACCGTTATGTTGCGGTGTTCCAGGAGGAGTCCATTGGGAGAGAATCCCATTCTCCTTTAAATATGTCACAAATTTATTGGAAAGGTATTCGTCTCCTCGATTTGATCGAAGGGTCTTAATACATTTTCCTGTTTGTTTTTCTACTTCTTTATGATATAGTTTGAACATTTCAAACGATTCAGATTTATGTCGCATAAGATAGACATAACCGAACCTAGAAAGGTTGTCTGTAAAAGTAATGAAGTAGTAGTATCCACCTTTGGCACAAGTGCTCATTGGTCCACATACATCAGTATGTACTAGACCCAATAGCTCTTTGGCTCTTTCACCTTTTCCAGTAAAAGATGACTTGGTCATTTTACCAAGAAGACATGATTCACAGGTAGTTAATGATTCACAATCATCAACTCGAAGGATGCCTTCCTGAGTTAACCTGTTTAATCTGTTCTTATTGATATGACCCAGTCGATGGTGCCAAAGATAAATATATGTGACATCAGTTGTTCTAGGGCGCTTACTTGATTGGTACACTACATTCACAGGCTGTGATAATATATAATGCCATTAAATAAATACCCAGTCATTACAGTGACTCCATTCATAATGTTATTCAAAGTAACATCCTTTATTAAAATTTCATAATTATTTTTGGCTAGAAGGCCTACAGAAATTACGTTCAATAAGAACGTTGGGCAAAATGACAATCATTTAGTATAATGACATTTCTATTGAAAACTATTTCAAGAACTCCTAATGCCAGTACTGGAACTAATCTTCCATCATCGACATTTAGGAATCTTTCATTGTCCTCAAATCTTCTGGTGACCTGTAGTCCCTGCAATGAATTGCAAATGTTAAAAGGACTCCCCGTATCCAATACCCAGGTCTGATTATCATATATAGAAAAATTACAAGGTGTTATCATATAAATACCTTGTTGAGCAACATCTTGCTCCTTTTTCTTCTTTGGCCTGTTTGGATCAAGTGTGGCAATGTAAAGAGGACAGTTCCTCTTCCAGTGCCCTTGCATCTTGCAGTGAAAGCATTCAGCTTGACTTTTATCAACTTTCTTCTTCTGCATCTGACCCCTTATAGATGTCCTAGCATGTTGCACCCTTTTATTATTCTTTTTCTTCTTCCCTTTCCCAAAGGGTTTACGCCCTACCTTAGATCCTTCAACTACATTAACCAAACCCTTAGAGAGCTGGTTATCCTTCTCAAAGTTCTGTAACAACCCCAACAAACTGTGGTAGTTGACTGCAGGCTTTGTCATTCGAAAATGAGTAAGGAAAGGTCGGAAGGATGGAGGCAAGGAATTCAGGATCGCATCTTTTCCCAACTGCTCATGTAAAGGAAAGCCGAGCTTGCTTAGGAGTTCTATCTTCTCGATCATGTACAATACATGATCAGTGACAGGAGATCCATCTCTCATTCGAGCATTGAAAATAGCACAACTAGTCTTGTGCCTTTCAACATCGTCGGGTGTGTCGAAAGATTCATTCAACGCTTGAATGATTTCTTCTGGCTGAGCATTCTCGAACCGGCGACCGAATTCATCGTTCATTGCTGCTAACATGATACAACGCACGCTAGTTCTATCATTGAGCCACTTCTGATAAGTGTCTCTCTCAGAACTTTGGGTGTTTGCATCAGGTATCTTTGGTGCAGGATTATTCAGAATATATAGAATCCCCTCATGCTCAAGGACAATCTTAAGTTTTTCTGAACCAGCTATTGAAATTGGAACCATTCAATTTGTCACTATCCAATAGGGACCTTAATGATAAATTAGTGGCCATGTTCTACATAAGAAAAAACTAAAGTTTATTAGTATATAAATTGATTCAGTCTAAAGACTTGGACTTTAGTCTAAAGATTCTCCCACTATTTTGTTCAAATTGGCAGCCTCTACACCCCAATTCGAAGAATTATTCTTAATTCTTTAGCGGGCACTAAGATCTACATAAACTACATACAGGCTCAAGTGAAGCTTGGCTAACCCATATGCATCTAAGAGTAAGTTCAAAACCAATTGTTTCCCCAAAAAATTCTTAGTGTTCAATTTTTCCCCATGTACCTCTTCAGCAGGCATGAAGTGCCTCCACTGAAGGTTCTGGTTAGGTCCAACCATTAAATGATATAATCAGTGTAACCTATCAATAGACAACCAAGCCCGAGTGAAGCTCGGCTCACCTGACTATTTATTTAATAGTTACGCTGACTTATCATATAATGAATGATAATTCCGATGGTTGACAAGCACCAGGCATGGAGTACCTCCAATGATTATCAAGACATCGGACTCATTATCACCCACCTTAATGGGAGGCTATGATCTAGTTATCATATAACTATTTCATTTTAAGGACCTAATAATTTTAGAGGATTTTAATAATATGAAGATAAATTGACTAATCAAGTTCTCCCACTGAATCTATGAAATTGATAGAATGAAACAAGATTAAGTCAGGTTAAGTGGCACCTAAATCAGTCATACTGATATCCTTACAAGCATGGGTCAACCCGAATCAGGTAAATGATTTGAATCATAAATGGTTCACCACAATGACCAAGTGAGAGAGATCGATGGGAGGGATATGCAATTAACTCATTAAAGACGCATCAATACGAGTAGCTCCCAATTAAAAATCATTCGATCGTTGATCCTAGAGCAACTTGCCATCCCACCTTGACATCATATGGTTAACCAATTCTGATTTGACCATTTAATAGATTCATGCTCAACCACGGAGCCTAATCTACTTCCATTTGGTTTAATCAAAGAGAAGGACTTGATCAACTACAACTATTGTTTGATTTAGAGTATTCTTAACCTAATCTAATTAGATTTGAACAAATACTCTTTTAGTCCAGTTGATTTAAACCTTAGAGTCTAACCCTTTATGGACCCGATTTAGCAAACCCAAATGATTAAATATATTTCATGTTAACATGTCATATATTTCAATCAAGCATAATGTTACTACTCATAATTCCTATATTTAGATCATATCTAAAAAAAAATTATGAACTAATATTTAACATTCAAATAAAACTCTCATAAATATTTGTATGTTTTATAACATAGACATCATGCCATCATATATCATATCTATGTTTTTATACTAAACATGCAAATATTATGGTTTCATACAACATCAATATGTATCAAATATAAAATATCTTTGAGAGTGTATGTAATCTATGTTTTGATGCCAAAGCATAATTTAAATTTTCTTTAAACAAAGCATCAACTATAAAACAATCTCACGGCAATATGTTACATAATACCTCATTGAATGGGTAATTCGGATTTTTAATCCACCTGTGACCATATGGCCTTGTGATAAGTTTTAGCCATAATTAAATAATTAATGAGAATATTAATTTACATGCAATAATTAGATCATTAACGAAACCATGGCTCTGATACCATTTGTAGGGAGAAATAGTCTCCGAGGCATGCATATTTTTAAAAATTGATAACTATTATCATTGCGGAAATTAAAAGATTACATATTAATCTATCTAATATGCATTAATATCATATCTTTGCCTATATATTCAGGGTCATTTGATCTAAAATATGCATATAAAAACATCAAGATCATATCTTGATCTTCAATATGACTAGTCACACTATTATCTTGAAGTCTGCCTTAAGATCTAGGGATCAAATCACTTACCTTAAGAACAGTAGGTAAATCCTTATTGCTCTGTAGCCGTTCAATCGTCCGGCCTCTAGTATCGTCCACGCGAAGCCCGAATGATCAGATTTTCGGGAGTGCTAGCTCATGGAAAAATAGCTTTGTTGATCTTTAATCCTCTCACTTGAATCTTCCTCCAAGATCCACCAGGCTTCCGCTAACACCAGAATCACTAGGATTTTCTATTCTAACATTTTAGAATTACAATCCACGACAATTTAGAATTACAATCCACGACAAATCGTGTATTGTTGGTCTATTTTTTGTTCTGTGTTCTCTGGTGAGGGAATGCCCTTTATTTATAGTCTCGATTTAGCCTTGACATTTAATTCTAACATTTAAGAATCCGTCATTTGGCAAAAGCGAAGAGACGCGCGGCGCTTGGTTTAATTCTGACGTTCGGAGAAAACCAAGGAGTCACGGCGTTTGGTTTAGTTCCGTCGTTCGGAGAAAACCAAAGAGACGAGGGATAAATCCGACGTTCGGTAAATAAATGTCATGCATTAAATTCTATCTCATGAGATGAGATTTTAGCCATCTCATCATATGAGATCCATATTCGAGAGGTTTGGGTTCTGATCTGAATTTATTTGACTTAACCCACATAGATCATGGTCCAAGCCCAAATCAAATTTGGCTAGTCCTGAATCTATTTAAATTCAAATTAAGTCTAATTTTAAATCAATATTTAAAATTGACTTGTCCTTCTAATAGACTTAAATCAAATTGAATCTTATTCAATTGTACTTAACCCAATTGAGATAATTCAATCAATCAAATTGATTAATTAAATCATATACGATTTTCAATCGTTGATTAGCAAATAGATCATCCTAGGAAACTTCTATGCGTGTGACTCTCTAGGTTCGAACCTAAGCCGGTAGCATAGAAACAACTTTCTATACTAATCGATGTGCCCATCTAGCAATGGAACCCGACGTCCAGATAGGTCGAAGAGTTGTCGAGCAAATTCTAAGAACCTAAGAAATAGTTACCGTATAATTCATCCTCTTGACCACAAATGCTAAGGATGGCTTAAGAGCCTGTCAACTCTAAATAGCAAATCCATAAAGTGATTTCAACTTTAGTGATCATGTGACTTTCACATGAAGTGCCTTGGCCAAGGTCTTGCTAAATTGAAACACAAGCATTTCTCCTTTTAATGGGATAGGTCAAATTCCATCTTGATCCACAACTGACTACCACAAGTACTTGACTGCACCCAGTAACCTTTCGTAGCTGGATTAGAAATCCAGGTGGTCCGACACCTTAGTACAATGAGTTGCTTGTAAGCCACTGGTTGTGATCTTCAGGTCTGAAGGATACTTATACCTATATCTTCTCGGATTAACTCTTGACAGCAGAGTATCCGGAAATGAGTCACGTTCGGTGAAATGTACTTCTACACTTTCACCTGTATATCATACCAGTGTCTCTACACTCCTTGGTTAAGAGGATAACCAACAAATATGATATACAACGTCCTATAATTGATAGTACTATGGCCCTGTCATAGTATATCATTTGGTCGCGAACTCTTTTAAGGACCTTCTAAGATAAATCTTCCTTTATCGTGAGGAAGATCCTAAGGGCTTCATTACTTTTTGGAGTATTAAGAAGATGTTCTTGTAATGAATAAACTGCCAAATAAGTTTTATTAATATATCAATTTATATATAATTTACATCAGCACAATCATCAAATGATTGGCTTTAGGATAAAATTTCCAACAAGAGGTACTTGGGAGTGGATGTAGGTGTAGGTACACCGAACCACTATAAAATTCTTGTATTTGCAGTGATTGTTTCCTTGTCTCTAACTCTCTATCTGTGCATACTCTATTTTAATTCGTGTACATCTAAGTTTTTACTTCCGCTGGGGGATTATTTTTTAAAAGGAGTTTAATTTTTGAAAAACCCAATTCACCCCCCCCTCTTGGGTTACTATCTGGACCAATAATTTGTATCAGAGCTTGTGCTCATTTGATTTGATCTAATGATCAAGAGTCAAAGATCCACATAGCAACTCAAGCTGGTTCATCTTTTTCCGAAGGCCAATCTACAAATAGACTACCCTTGTTTAATGGCTTAAACTATGGTTATTGGAAGGCTAGAATGAAAATTTTCATTCAAGCACTTGACTATGATCTATGGAGCATTATAGTCAATGGACCACACACACACACTGCTAGAATTAATGGCATGGAGATTCCTAAACCGGAAATGGAATGTGATGAACATGATAAAAAATTGGCACAACTTAATGCCAAGGCTATGAATGTTTTGTACTGCTCATTAGATGCAAATGAATTCAATCGTATATCTATTTGCATTTCTGCCGAGGAAATCTGGGATAGACTTGAGGTTACCCATGAGGGAACAAATCAAGTCAAGGAATCCAAGATTAATATGCTAGTTCATAAGTATGAATTGTTTAAAATGGATGCATGTGAATCTATTTCCGATATGTTTACAAGATTTACTGATATAGTTAATGGTTTAAAAAGTCTTGGTAAATCTTATGATAATTCTGATCTTGTGAGGAAGGTTTTGCGTTCCTTGCCTAGGACTTGGGAAGCTAAAGTGACTGCAATACAATAGGCAAAGATCTAAGTATCCTACCACTGGAAGAATTATTGGGATCCTTGATGACTCATGAGCTTCAAGTTAAGCAACATGTAGATGATGATGAGTCAAAGAAGAAGAGGACTATGGCTCTTAAGATTTTTGAATATATGGAAGAGCCTCATGAATCTGAAGATGAAAGTGATGATGAGGACATGGCACTCATCACAAGGAAGTTTAAAAGATTCATGAAGAAAAGAAGTTTGAAAAGAAAAAGCCCTTTGCTAGAAAAGATGAGGACAAGGGCAAAGAAAAAAAAGTTATCTGTTTTGAATGTAAAAAGCCAGGTCACTTTAAATCTAAATGCCCACAACTAAAGAAAGGCACCCGGAGATTCAAAAAGAAGGCAGTGATGGCCACATGGAGTGATTCAGAAAGCTCAAGTTCCAAAGAGGAAGAGAAGAGTGAAATGGCCAATCTATGCTTCATGGCGGACAATGATGAGGTAAGTCCGAGTTTTCTTGATGACTTTACTTTCGATGAGTTGCATAGTGCTTTTTATGAATTGATGGATGATTTTGCAAAATTAAGTTTAAAGAACAATGATCTGAAAAATCAAATGCAAAATCTATCTTTAGAAAATGAAAAGCATGTTGTAGAAAAAGAACTTTTGATGAAAGAAAATAAAAGCTTAAAAAATGAAGTTGATAGACTTAAACCTATAGTTGATAAATTTACTTTGAGCTCTATCAAACTTAATATGATTTTGGACAATCAAAAAGTTGTTTTTGATAAAGCTGGATTAGGATATAATCCACTTAAAAAGCAAAAATCCTTGAAAAATATTTTTGTACATGCTAAAAAATCGTCAAATATTACTTGTTTTAAATTTGGAAACAAAGGACATAAATCTTATATTTGTAAAACTCCACATGATAAAAGAAAGATGATTTGGGTCCCCAAAGGAACAATATTTATTGCGTCTAACCATGAAGGACCCAAGAAGGCTTGGGTACCTAAAGTTAAGATATGAATATTTTGCAGGAGTGTCTTGTAGCCATCAGACTGAAAAGAAAGTGGTACCTTGATAGTGGTTGCTCAAGACACATGACGGGTGACAAAGATCAATTCATCACCCTTGAATTGAAAAGAGGTGGAGTAGTTACTTTTGGTGATAATGGTCAAGGCCATATCATGGGTATTGGTAAGATTCAAATTACTCAATCTACTCATATTGATAATATTTTATATGTTGATGGACTTAAGCATAATTTGATAAGTATTAGCCAACTGTGTGATAAAGGTTTCAAAGTTTCCTTTGAAGCTTCTATTTGCACTGTTACTAATCCCATTGATAACAGCATTATTTTTGTTGGTAAACGTTATGGCAATGTGTACTTAATTGACTTGAGTAATTTATCTCCAAGTAATCATTGCTTAGTTGCTAATAATGCTAAGATGAATAAGATTGGTTGGCTATGGCACCATAGATTAGGTCATTCAAGCACACACCTAATTTCTAAACTATTGAAAATGGATCTAGTTAAAGGTATTCCTAGCTTAAATTTTGATAATAATCGAATCTGTGATGCATGTCAATTTGAAAAACAAACAAGAACTTCTTTCAAATCTAAGAATGTTGTTTCAACTACTAGGCCACTAGAGCTACTACTCATGGACCTTTTTGGACCTACTAGAACCACAAGTATAGGAGGAAAGAAATATGGTCTTGTGATAGTAGATGATTACTCTAGATTCACTTGGATAATGTTTTTGGCTCACAAAGATGAGACTTTCTCAATATTCCTAAAATTCGTTAGGAAAGTACCATAGTGTCTATTAGAAATAATCATGGAACTGAATTTGAAAATCACTTATTTGAAAAATTATGTTTTGAAAAAGGCATACATCATAATTTTTCAGCACCTAGGACACCACAACAAAATGGAGTTGTAGAAAGAAAGAATAGGACTTTAGAAGACATGGCCCGTACCATGCTATGTGAAAGCCAACTTCCAAAATATTTTTGGGCGGAAGCTATAAACACAGCATGTTACATCCTAAATAGAGCCATGATTAGACCTATCCTTAAGAAGACTCCCTATGAACTATGGCATAATAGGAAACCCAATTTAGGTTATTTTCATGCATTTGGTTGTAAATGCTTTATTCATAACAATGGTAAGGACAATCTTGGGAAGTTTGATGCAAAGTCTGATGAAGGTATTTTCCTAGGATATTCTACATCTAGCAAGGCATATAGAGTATTTAATAAGAGAAGCTTAGTTGTAGAAGAATTCATTCATATAGTGTTTGATGAGTCTTTAGCATCAAGTTTGGATAAAATTGATGATGAGGAAGATACATCTTTGATTGAAAGAGGTATTGAAAAATTAAATGTATCTTTAGATCAAGAACCTGAAGCTAAGGATGATGACTCACCTAAGGATGATGGTATTGATACTGCTCATAATGATAAAGATCTACCTAGAGATTGGAGATATGCTTATGGTCATCCTAAGGACCTAATCATAGGTGATCCATCTCAAGGTGTAAGGACTAGATCATCAATGAGAAATATCAATAATCATCTTGCATTTGTATCTCATATAGAACCCAAAACTATAGAGGAAGCTGAGAAAGATAGTTATTGGATGTTAGCAATGTAGGAAGAGTTAAACCAATTCACTAGGAACCAAGTTTGGACCCTAGTAGACAGACCTAGAGACCACCCTATAATAGGATCTAAATGGGTTTTTAGAAATAAATTGGATGAAAATGGCTTGGTGATTAGAAATAAGGCTAGATTAGTTGCAAAGGGATATAATCAGGAAGAAGGTATAGATTTTGATGAAACCTTTGCACCTGTTGCTAGATTAGAAGCCATTAGGTTATTACTTGCTTTTGTATGCTGCATCAATATCAATTTATTTCAAATGAATGTTAAAAGTACATTTTTAAATAGTTTTATAAATGAGAAGTCTATGTTGAACAACCTCCTGGTTTTGAAGATGATGAATTTCCAAACCATGTCTTCAAATTACACAAAGCACTTTATGGTTTAAAGCAAGCACCTAGAGCATGGTATGATAGATTAAGTAAATTTTTGATTGAAAATGATTTTTCTAAAGGAAATGTTGATAAGACTTTGTTTTTAAAAAGAAAAGAAAAGGATTTATTAATTGTTCAAATTTATGTTGATGACATTGTATTTGGTGCTACTAACGATCTCCTTTGTCAAGAATTTGCTAAGTTAATGCAGGGAGAATTCGAGATGAGCATAATGGGAGAACTCAACTTCTTCCTTGGACTTCAAATCAAATAAGAGAAAGCAGGGATTTTCATCAACCAAACAAAGTACACAAAGGAAATACTCAAGAAGTTTGGTATGGAATCTGCTAAACTTTACAAGCTGGACAAGGATGAAGAAGGTAAGAAAGTAGATCAGAAGCATTACCGAGGTATGATCGGATCACTTCTTTACTTAACTGCAAGTAGGCCAGATATTATGTTTTCTGTTTGCCTATGTGCAAGATATCAATCTAATCCTAAAGAATCACATTTATTTATTGTTAAAAGGATCTTTAGATACTTAAATGGAACTAAAAATGTAGGATTATGGTATTCTAGAGACTCAACTTTGAAGTTGATTGCTTATTCTGATTCTGATTATGCTGGTTGTAAACTAGATAGGAAGAGTACAAGTGGTGCATGCTAACTTTTAGGAAGTAATCTCTTGGTTTAGCAAGAAGCAAAATTCGGTTGCATTATCCACTGCTGAGGCAGAGTATATTGCAGCTGGAAGTTGCTATGCTCAAATCCTTTGGATTAAGCAACAACTTGAAGATTATGGTATCACACTTGATAAAATTCCTATTAGATGTGATAACACTAGTACAATCAATCTAATGAAGAATCCAATCCAACACTCTAGAATTAAACACATAGAAATTAGACATCACTTTATCAAAGAACATGTTTCTAACAATGATGTTTGTCTTGAATATGTGAATACTAATGATCAATTAGCTGATATTTTTACCAAACCATTATGTAAAGAAAGATTTTGTTATCTTAGAGAAGAATTAGGAGTTTGTGATCCTTTAGAATGACTTTCTGAAACTCTTAAAGACAACAACTATCTAGACTTCATCAATTTCTTGAAAATCCTCTATGTTCAATAAGGAAATTTATCTAGAAATTTGATTCATTGTTTCTCCAATTGTTAAGGGACACTTGTCTAGAGCTTGATGATCAATTTAATCAGTTTCAGATCCTTGAAATTCAAATTTTTCACTGAAACTATTGTGGAGTCGACACCATCCTATTTGATGTTCTGTCTGGGCAATTAGAGCTGACACCTGCTTTTGCAGAGCCGACTCTAATTCGGGCGCTGACAGATTTTCTGGTTCGGAGCCGACACCTCGCTTTGCGGGAGTCGACTCTAAGTAAACCTAGGTCAAAATATAAGGCGGAGTCGACACCTATACGAAATC
Source organism: Calamus simplicifolius (assembly GCA_900491605.1). Lineage (NCBI taxonomy): Eukaryota > Viridiplantae > Streptophyta > Magnoliopsida > Arecales > Arecaceae > Calamus > Calamus simplicifolius. The sequence goes on from UESW01004775.1 coordinate 85,831, forward strand.
TATCTTCTTCAAATCTTCTCTAGAGTCATTCCAAACTGATTCCAACACCTCTAAACCCTTCAAATCTCTTGATTACTCATTCCATTCAAACCCTATGGCTCCTAAGAGGCATGCTACTATTGGTGGACCGGCGGTTCCCATGAGAAGACGCACAATTCAGAGGCAAGCTTCGTCTTCATCATCTGCCATCCGAGAGGCTTCTTTACCTTCTCCATCTTCTCCACATATCAACCTATTAATGGGTAAGGCTATCACAACCGGAAGGAAAGTGAATTTTGATTTCTTTGCTTCTGAGAATTTTGCTATTGGTCATCTATTAAATGATATGGGATGGAAAAATGCTTGTTCTTTGGATATTCCTACTTACCATGCCCTCGTAAGAGAGTTCTACAATGATTTGAGTAGAGGAGAGGGAGGTTTAGTAAGCTATGTCAGAGGAACAAGAGTTGTAATCACTGCTGAGACCCTTGGAAACTTGTTAGAGATGCCCACTGTTGGGCTAAATGAGTGTCAGCATGATGATCGAAGTGGTGCCCTCTCTAGGATGCTTGGGAGAGAGGTATCTGAGTTTGAGGAGATTATGGCAAATCAACTGAACATGGAACTCAGGCTACTTCATAACATCTGCGGGAGGATCTTATTTCCCAAAATAGGCCGATTTGAGTATGTCTCAGAGCGAGACATCTTGCTGATGGATTGCATCATCACTGGGCAGCCAGTAAATTTAGCTGGGATGATGATAGGCTATATGGCAGAGGCAGCTACCAAGAAGTGATCCACATTGCCATATGGTATGATTCTGACTTTGGTATTTAGAAGCCAAGGTGTGTTGATCATGGATAATGAGCCACTGAGGAAACTAAGGCATACATACTACTACAGTGTCTCTACCATTCGCCGTATGGGCTTCAGAAAGGTAAATGGTATTTGGATAAAGAGAGGACAGGAGGCCAGTGTTGAGGAGGCCATAGTTGAGGAGGCCAGAGCAGAGGACATCCCTGACCCATCTATTGCGGGACTATCTACAGTTGGACCTTCTGAGGCTGGACCAAGCACATACTCTTCACCTCCACCTCAGACAGCATTTGTATTTGGGAGATTTTCATATGTGTAGATTGGTCAGCTCAGAGCATTATTAGCTGAGTATGATAGTCAGAGGAGAGATGAGATTAATCAGATGAGAGATGACATCAGATAGTTTAAGGAGGAGATCAATTCCAGACTCGACTTGATTTCATTTTTCATTAGCCGCTCTTTAGAGTCCCTTAGTACTGAGCTTCAAAAGATTTTTGAAAGGCTGAAAGGGATCGCAGATGGATCTAGAGCTTATCTAGATGCTACTTGACAATTAAAGAAAGATATAGACCTTGCTGTTGCTCAAATTGAGGGTTGTCTTGAAGGCTTTAAGAAATCACAGAAAGATGAGATTATGGAAATGATAGGTCATCTGAAGAAAATTGTCTACAAACATGTTTGATTGACCTTCTATTTCCTATAGTGATACCCTATCTAAGCCTATCCTACCCTAACCTATTAGAAACCTAATATTAGCTTTTCTTATTCTAGTTTGTATCTTAGGATTTCTAGTTTACTATACTTTGTTAGCTTGTATCTAGGAATTTCTAATTGATATGGTACTTTACTGTGAATGTATTTTAATAGACACATGTAATGCATCTTGAATTGAAATACAATTATCTTGGTAATTGAAATGAAGTTTACTATCTGTATGATTGAATGAACCAATAACCTCGCTCTGATAACCTACATTATTATTTTTAAACTCACCTTATTGCTGATAACAAAAAAGGGGCAGAGAATTTTGTATATGCATAAAGGAGAGAGAGAGAAAGAAAATAGGGAGAGAGAATGAAAGAATATAAATTTCAATATGTTTTAATCAATTGGCATATCTCAAAAAGGGGAGAGAAATTGAGAGAAATTTTGAGATGGAGAGAAATTTATAAATTCTAATCAATTGGTATCAAATCGATTTCAGTTTATTTACATGTACCTTGCATAGGGGGAGTTATTTAATGCAGTGGGAGCTTAATGATTTTCTGCGTAAAGTTAAATCATCTTGATTGCTGTTTATAATAGAACTCAAGTATGTTTCTAAAGTTCATTTTGAAACTTGGCATCAAATTCTCTGTTAGGAAGTTTTAAAGCTTTAACAATGTCTATAATGCTTATTTCAAATGAATCTTTAATGCATATACTCAAAATTTTTGTCATCATCAAAAAGGGGGAGATTGTTGACCCAATTATTGATTTGGATGATTAACAAAACTATTTGAGTAGAACATTTGAAGTTACTAATGATTTTGGTTAAGTTTTTCAGTTTATGATTTGATTTATTAACCAAAATCACAAGATAAATCAAGTTCTAGTTCAAATCTAATGTCAAGGTAAGATTGCAGACATTAGAGTCGACACATGGAATCACAGAGTCGACTCCAGAAATCGGCACAGACTTTAGAGTCGACACCTGGACTGTTAGAGCTGACTCCAATAGAAAGACAAAATGATAGTTTTTCTAGTCACGACGTAGAGTCGACACCTGGACTGTTAGAGTCGACTCCAGAGGATTTTTGTGTCGACCCCAGAAAAGTCAGAGACGACTTCAGATCGAGCAGATTGAGATTTTTGATTTAGAGCCGACTCTGAAAAAGTTAGAGTCGACTCCAGATTGTCAGAAAAGACTCCAAAACTGTCACAACGTCTCTAAACTTTATTTTTATCCTTTTTAATCCCAATGGCTATTACCTTATTTGGTTCTAATCCTTCTTACACTTATTTCTAGCGGATAGTTTTCAGCTATTTATGGATTAAGAAGGGTCTATAAGAAGGGGTTTTTGTTGTATCCGAAAAAATAACAAGAGGGGAAGACAAGAATAGAGGAAAAACAGAAAAATAAGAAAAACAACAGTGAAATTCATCAGAAAATCAAAGAGAAAAGAGGGAAGATTCGAAAGGAAAGATTATACTGATTTCCCAACATAAAAGAGAGAGATTCCTAGCTTTCTTAGTTCCATTTTGAAGAAATCTCAAAAGAAGAAGCAAGCCCTAGTTTTCTGATCTTCTGAGCTTCAAGAGCATACTAAATGAAGATCCACTCAAGAGAAGAAAAGAAGCAAGCCACCAAGATCTACAAATCAGGCTTTGATTCCTATCTCTTTATCTTTGTTCTATCATTGTATATTTGCTCATTGGAGGAGCTCTTGATTTGTAAAACGTTATTGTTTGCTGGGTCAATCAGCAGTTGAGGTTGTTAGCCTTGTGCAAGAGTTACTTGTGTTGTTGTGTGCTGGTGAGCCTTGAAAACCAGCTGGGTTCGTTGTGCACCCGAAAAATAACAAGTTCGAGTTGTGAGCTTGTAAAACAACTCTGCTGTAATCAGATTGATTATAGTGTGGACCCAAGAGGTACTTGGGAGTGGATGTAGGTGTAGGTACATCGAACCACTATAAAATTCTTGTGTTTGCAGTGATTGTTTCCTTGTCTCTAACTCTCTATCTGTGCATACTCTGTTTTAATTCGTGTACATCTAAGTTTTCACTGGGGGATTGTGTTTTAAAAGGAGTTTAATTTTTGAAAAACCCAATTCACCCCCCCCCCCCTCTTGGGTTGCTATCTGGACCAACATCTAGGATATGAAAGCAGTCCTTAATAACATATGCATAGTCATTACATAATATTATATGTAAAACAATGCTAATATACAAGGATATACAAAGAGAGATATGTAAAGTACCTCTAAAATAATATCTTTATTATTCTTTAGAAAGTGTACTTATCTTAAAACTTTTACCAGCAGCTTAAAAAAATATACAAACCATATATAATAATTTTGTGAAACCTCAAATTTTTGCTCTACCATCCAAGCATGTAAACTTAATCCTTGAATGCCATAGTGAAACCTTTCATTCCTTTCACTACAAAAAAAATGACTTATTATGACGAATTAATTCGTCGCAATAGGTACAAAAGTCGTCGTAATAAATTATTACGATGATAAAAATTCGTCGTAATACATTACAAATCGTCGTAGTAATATATTATCGTAATAACCTATTACGGCGACTTAATTTCGCCGTAATATCAACCTATTACGGCGAAATTAAGTCGCCGTAATAGGTTTTTAATTAAATTTTAAAAATATTAAAATTTTATTATGGTGACTTATTTTCACCGTAATATCAACCTATTACGGCGAAATTAAGTCGCCATAATAGGTTTTTAATTAATTTTTAAAATTTAATTAAAATTTTATTACGGCGACTTATTTTCGCCATAATATCAACCTATTACGGCGCAATTAAGTCACCGTAATAGGATTTTAATTAAATTTTAAAAATATTAAAATTTTATTACGGCAATGTATTTTCGCCGTAATAGGTTTATATTACGGTGAAAATAAGTCACCGTAATAAAATTTTAATTAAATTTTAAAAATTAATTAAAAACCTATTACGGCGACTTAATTTCACCGTAATAGGTTGATATTACGACGAAAATAAGTCACCGTAATAAAATTTTAATTAAATTTTAAAAATATTAAAATTTTATTTTAATATTTTTTTTGTATTGCACCTGTTACAATAATATAATATTAAAGCAACGATACTAGAAATAATTTTTTAATATAAAAGTTTCACAAAATAATTTAATAAAAGTTTTCATTCATTTCAATAAAATCATCATATACAATGTTTCAAAAAATACATAATTTGAAAAAAATACATGTACTATGGAGGTGAAGTCTGCTGGGATCCACTAGGATGATATCTAGGCACAAACTGTTGCATGAAAGCAGCGAGCTCAGCAGTCGTCGCCTGTAGATCCTGGATAGTCTTCTCTTGCTGAGCGAGCTTATTCTCTTGCTGAGCGATGAGCTCTCGGCACTCTTGTAATTCACCCTTTAATTGTGAGCTTTCAAAAGATGAAGAACTACCTCTAATTCTCGATGTACCCTTCGGTAATGGACCCCATCCTCTTTTATAACCAGATCTAGAGCCTAAAACCTCCTCCAAAATGACATCCTCATTGATTGGTTCTACTGTAGAGTCCTGTGAGGAAAGTCGCTCTATTAACTGTGCCTGCAATGAAAAGAAAACAAATTCAATATGTTTAGTATAAAACATTACATTCAATAATATTGTATTTTTAATTGATAAAACTTACATGGGTTTCTTCAGCTTTTTCATTTATCCATTGATTCTTCTTTTTATCAAAATGAAGAGTATTCCACAGATGAAGTCTTGATGGCTCCTCTCCAGTAACAGGATCTCTCTGAAAAGAAACAATAATAATTTAAAATAATAATTTAAGACAATAATCTAATACAATTATCAATGTATCAATGGAATAATCTAATACAATTATCAATTGTTAACAAATAATCATTAAATTAAAGGTTTATATCCAAGTTTTTATTCAATCATAAGCTACATTTTTATAGTCCTTTAATCAACATGAGCACTTAAATATTCAAAGGCTCTTAATTTGGGTAAGTGGATTATTGTCTAAATTTGCACAGTGAAACTATGCATTTCTGATTGGGGCTTAGTCCTGATTTTAACATCACAATTGCAATATTGCCACTTTTTCATTCCTAGATTTCTGGCGTTCAAATGAATGCAAGGATTTTGAACTTATAGCAAGGAATAATAAACTTTCCAAGGTACCAGTTCAGATGCCTTTGAAAAACGTCATGAAGTGGTAGCAGCAAATATGACTTTGAGAGTGATCAGTCTTATCCTTAAAACCAGGTGGATCTAACCGTGGGACCACCCAATCTTTAAATGCACTGCATGATCATGGACCGCAAAGAATGAGAGGAGAAGAAAGCCAAACAGCTCAAGGAAAATCACAATCAAATATTAGATGCTCATATGCCTTTAATCCTTGGAAGTACCAGTGGACAAATGGGGTCAAAAGCAGGGATATGCTTTGGAGGATTTAAGTTGAGATATAACAGGAGACAATTTCTTGATCTTCCACAACATTTTCTACATAGTTCCTGCTCTTTGAACATGCAAGAGAGAGAGAGAGAGAGAGAGGTCATAAACACATCTAATAAATGATCACTAGACATTGTCATCAAAGCATTATAGATAATTCTATATAACCTATCCAGATGATAATTCAAAGTTCCATGTTCCAAGCAAAAGTCTAAAACATACATCCTAACCCAAACTTCTCAATTTTCTATTGGGCAAACCCATATTAACCCCTGAAACATATGCAAGCCATTGCCACCCACTTCAGTCCTTTCGGCCCATCTTATAGTCATCCCCAGCAAAGATTAGTTCACTTCAAAGGGCCCTATTTTGGTTGAATTAATCTGAAAAGATCCCAGTACTCTCTCTCTCTCTCTCGCTGCCAGAGTGAAACGGCAATGCACCCAACCCCATCGCCAAGAAAGCCATGCCACGTGTCCTCCACAATGGACCCTTCCAATCGTGTTCTCTACGAATTCCCCCCACCACCGTCATCTAATCCCACCAGCCTCTCCCTCTCTTACCTCACGGAGCTCCTTTCCGGTGTGCGGTGTTGCAAGGGAAGGGCCATTTGGCTCGCAGTTCATTCTTCCCACATACATCATCCCTTCACCTGAACTCCACCACCATTTTAAACGCTTCCACTCTCCTCCTCTCTCTCGCTCTCTCTCTCTTATCTATCTCTCTCAATGTCTCAACAAGGAGGAGGAGGAGGAGACGCAGGGGAGCTAGAGGGGCTAGAGGCGTTCCTCTGGAAGGGCAAGCCATGGGAGTTGTTTGACTCAGACGACTCCGGCGGGGGCCACGGCGTGACGGCCATGAAGCCGCCGGAGACGAGCTCGAGTATTCCCTCTGCCCCGGCTTCAAACAGCCGGCCGGGCCAGGGCCCCGTGAAGCGGGCCTTGGGTGAGGGGTCGAAGAGCTCGTCCTCCAAGGGCGGGGGCCAGGAGGGAAAAGGTGGCGGCGAATCGGAACATGAGATGTACCTACGGAGAGAGAGGGAGAGGAGGAAGAAGATGAGGACCATGTTCACGAATCTCCATGCCCTCCTCCCTCATCTGCCTGAGAAGGTGCTTTTTTGTTCTCCACCTACATTAGATCGCTTTTCCTTCTTCTTCTTTTTTTTTTTTTGGTTTTCTTTTGAGAAATTGCACCATGTTTCTAAGAAAGAGTAGAAAAGGGAGAAGAGGACTTGGAGGAAGAAGAAGAAAAGCGATACCGTTCCACTGACGGTGGTGCTTGTCGCGGTGCGCACGAGAACGTTCAAGCATGATCGCCTCCTTTTTTTTCATTTTTTCGAAAAAAAAAAAGAGAAGTAATGGAAGTAACAAGAACTGAAAAGAGAGATGTCGATCAGCAGATCAAAGTGTTGGTGAAGTCAGCTCCAGAGCCATTAGATTGGCTTCTCTGGCCTCCTCCATCTTTTTCCATATATATTTTGGATTTTGCCGATTTTACTTACTATTTTTCGATAGAAATGTCAGATCTGCACCCTTTTTTTTCTAAAGGAAGTGGAGTGGAGTACATTGAGGTGACTTCAAAAGGCGTAATATATTTCTGTTGGCTTCCATTGAGATGGTCTTTATTTTTTTTGGGCTTCTTAGGAGCTTCTTATCAGACGAACCAACATTCATTTTTTACAGTCCTTATACATCAATCTTTAGCTATTATTCATCACTGATTTCTTTTTGTTTCTCTCTCTCTCTCCCCTTAAATTTCTCTCTTCCACAGGCTGATGAAACCAGCATCGTCGATGAGGCGATCAGCTTCATCAAAAAGCAGGAGCTATACGTTCAGCAGCTTGAGAAACTAAAAAAGGAACGGATCCCAGGCACGACCTCCGGCGAATCGTCAGCATTGGGGATGCAGATGAAAGGGATCGAGACGACGACAAAAGAGGCATTCAAGGCAGATCAGGTCAAGAATTTGGCAGTGGCGAACTCGCCCTCGGCTGTCGCCATCCCTCAATACCCCTCCTGCTTCCGGACCTGGATGTCGCCTAACGTCGTGCTGAACGTGACCGGAGTGGACGCCCACATCAGCATCTGCACCGTCAAGAAGCCGCGCCTCTTCACGGCCATCGCCCATGTGCTTGAGAAGTATAACATCGAAGTGATCACGGCCGAAATCAGCTCAAATGACTCCAGGAGCATGATCATGATTCATGCCCGTGTAAGTAATCCAAGCACTTTCTAAAATATTTCTTCTCGTTTTCCTTCATTGATACAGATTGCAACTTCTTCTGCATAAAGATAAATAAGATGAGAATAGGAATTTTAAATGATACTTGTGCGTTTTACCAATCTTTAATTATCTGCACTGTGTTTGATCTGGAGAAAAATGTCAGTTAAAAAAAAAGATGCTCTAATAATTTCATTCGGATGATCTAGATAGAATTGTTTCAACTTCTGTTCTTCCTCCGCCTACACCAAAAAGAAGGGGAAAAAAAACTCAGCTCCTTCCTAAAATTGTCTTGTGAATAATCGATAATTAATTATGTTTTTAGGGGAAGAAAGAAGAATAATTAGCATGAAAAGGTACCCATGCTGAGAAGTAGTATGTCTGGACAAAAATGGCCTGAAAGTTATTGAAATTCTTTTGAGAAGATAGAAATTTAACTTACAAGGTTATTGAATTAATTCCATTGGTTAGTGATGAAAAAAAAAAGTAATGATAACTTCCAATTCATATTAGGAATGCCTTGACCTTTGGACTATTATAATTGCTCATTGCAACGGTTTAGCAGCATTGTAAGAAGTATATGAACTGAATTGAATTCAGCAGTAGCTGACAATAAACAAGACTAAACTGTTCTCACTGTGGCTTAATCAGCCATTTATGTTTACTAACATATGTTGTACATTTCTAAATGAGCTTGATTGAATTAGCTTTCATACTACCACTATGGTTCATGGAACAGGTGAGCGGAGTATCGGGTCAATCCCTTCAGATGTTGATGATTGAAAACTTATACAAAAATGCAATTGGCGAGATACTTCTCTGGCTTTCTTCGTGATCATGCCGAAAGGCCTCACGTGCTTCCTCTTTGAGGATAGAGCATGCCTTCAATGGAGTGCACCGAGAGTGAAAAGGCCTCTCACTTGTTATATGGGACTGGGCTTCTTCTTAAGCTGACTTGAGAGTAAAGCATGTGCGTCCTCATTGTTTAGAATTTCTTTATTGTTATGGGTTGTGGTTCTGCCTGTGATTAGTAGCACTGAACTAAACTATTAATGATTGTTAGATGAGACTCTCAGCTTTTTTTTCATGTTGGAACTTATTGAATTAAAACTTAATGCGGGGTAAAATCATCATCACATTGGTTAACATACGTGGTAATAAATGAGGCTTATTTCTGAGTTTTGGCGAGCTAACGTCATATTCAAAAAAAGATAAGCTACACCACCTGCTATCACCATACCTCGGCAAGGCCGAGCAAATTCCATACCTTGGCAGGACTAAGCTATCTCTGAACCTCGATAGGGCTGAGCTATCTTTGTGCCTCGGCAGGACCGAGCCTCACCCTCTCAAACACGAGCGTCGTTGCTGCCTCGTACCTTGCCGGATATCCTAGAAGATAAACTGCTCTGATCACTAAGATCTTGGAGTAAGTTTACCAAAATGGAGACGGAAGCCAAATACAATGCTTTGCTTATGATAAGGGAATTTTGAATTCCTGATAAGGCGTCCATCAGCCTCTTCAACCGTCAATCCCCATAATCGATGAGATTTCAATCGTATTAGCTTCCAACTTCCTAAAATGTGCCCAAAAAATTTGGTAACAACTTACCATGCATCTCGGCGGCGCCTAAATACTATACCCAAGAACCCCCCTAGGGAAGCACTCGAATACAATTCTAAGCCTCCACAACTTGGGGTAGAGGTCATTTCAGCATAAGCAAAGCATCAAGGGGCAACTATTGCTAGCTCAAGCCTAACCTAATAGGATCATTCAAGGCTTGAACCTAGCCAACCTGTGCTCTTCATATATTATTAGTTCTATAATATATAAAATATATATTTAAATAAGGTTAAAAAAGAGTTGGTTGGTGCCTTGGTCTGCTTTGGCACTTATTGAGAGATCTTTTGCTTGACTTGATTTTTAAGGCCTTTATATAAAAATTATATGCTCGGATCAGGTCAAACCATGTTTGATCTATTTTTTTTAAGCTTGAGCTCAACCCAAAATTGTTCTTGCAATTTCAAGAAGATGTCTATTTTTTCGTTCAGCAACTCAATTATGAGATGGCGTATCTGTATAAGAAGTTTGATGAATAATGCCATGTTGAACCATATAATTTTAAAAGATTCTGATAAATATTCCTTAGCATTAGCACTTCTTAAAATATGTAGAGGCATATTAAATTGAGTTTTTATTTTCTCATAAAAAGTAATAAAATAAGAAAATAATTCTGAATGATTTTTCATTAAAAATAACCATGTCATTCGAAAATAATCATCAACAAAGAAAACAAAAGATTTAAACCTACTTTTAGACTCAATAGGACAAGGATCCCAATCATCAAAGTGAACTAACTCAAAAGGAGCACTAGCTCTTTTATTGACTCTGGGATTAGAACTCAAACGATGATGTTTGGCAAGTTGACAAGAGTCACAATTTAATGAAGATACGCTAAAAAATTAAGGATAAAGTTTTTTTAATATAGGCAATGAAGGATGACCCAACCGACAATGTGCTTCAAAAGGGGTTACAACTTCAGAACAAGCAACATACTTTATTACTTGTGTATCAAGAATGTAAAGGCCTTCAGACTCATGTCCTTTATCAATAATTATCTTCATCATAAAATTTTAAAATAGACAAAAATTAGGATAAAATGTGATACAATAATTATGAGAACGAGTAAGTTTACTGATGGACACTAAATTAAAATATAAGTCAAGTAAACTTAAAATAGATTTCAAAGTAATTGAGGGCATTGAAATAATTGTACCAAACCCTAAAATATGAGATGTAGATCCATCTGCTAAAGTAACAGTAGAACTAGAAGCATGTGACATAAAAGAAGAAAATATGCTAGAATCACCTACCATGTGATCTATGGCACCAGAATCAATGATCCATTTGGAAGACGAGGAAACAAGACATGTATTCATTTTACCTGAATCAATGATGGCAGTAATAGGAGTAGATGAAGACTTTAAAGAATTTTGATACTATGAAAAGTTGGCATACCCATCTGTAGATATTAAAATGGACTCATAAGCATTATTAGTAGAGGCAACATGGATTGACTAGTTTGATTGATTCTTGCGCTGCAACTTTCTACAATCTTTCTTCACATGTTCTGGCTTATGACAATAGTAACATATAACACCCCCATATCTTGTTCTCAAGTAGTAAGATTTTGATCATAACTACTTGAGTCTTTTCCTCTATTGAAATGTCTATATGATTGTCTTTAGATTCAGAAGTGCGGCTGACAAGAGCACTATTAGGCTGAGCAGAAGCTATATTTTCTATGTCGAGTACCCTACTAAAAGATTCTTTCAAAGATGATGTCTTAGGGCTAGAAAGAGTTTGCGATTTAGTAGCCTCAAACTTAGAAGGAAGGCTAGCTAAGAAGCTCATAACTACCATCTTTTCTTTCTGAGCTTGCTGAACTTTCACATCAATACTAAATGGAAGTAGCATATTAAGTTCCTCATGAATCTTTTTAAAATCCTTAAAGTAGTAAGTGAGCGATCTATCACCTTTTTCTGCACGATAAAAGGCTTGGCATACCTCATAAGTGCGTTTGATATTTTTCTTGTCAGAATACACAAACTTCAAATAATTCATTAGTTATTTTATAAATTCACAATGATTTATCAAACCAACAACCTTACCATCAATAGAATTACGTATTTGCAAAAATGGACGGGCATCCTCTCTTGGCCTTGAGGTTTTTGAGTCATTAATAGATGGATCATCAGTTAAATGATTATCCATAGCAATACTCCATAAATAAAGTCTAACAATTTTACTTCAATCTAAATAATTAAATCTATTAAGTTTATGTTATGTAATTTTTGACATCACAGGAACCACATTAGATACAACAATAGACTTCTTTTCCTTCATATTATCAAATATCAGCCAAATAACAGAGCCAAAACTATAACAAAGTTAAAAATAATAAAAGAATTCGAATATGTCCCAATATAGATTCCACACCGAATAGATGATGGCCCAACAAGTAATAAACTTATTGTGAAAGTTGAGGCAAGTAGAACGAATGAAAAAGGACCAAATTTTAGCAATAAAATTTTGGATGAAGGCTGATGGCGAGTAGCGCTTTCCCAGGTGTAGGTGGTGAGAACAAAAAGTTATCAAAATAGAAACCTAAAAAATCCCTAAAACCCCACTGTTTATATATTTTAGTGTTATAAGTCCGAAAGCTCTGATACCATGAAACACAGCTAGAACTCTAAAAAAGGGAATGAAAAAAGTAATTTCTATGTATTTTTTATTCATCAATCTTTTAGGTATATATATAAGCCACAAAACCAATGTTAGGAAGAAAAACTAATTACATCAAATTCCTATAAATCAGAATCAAATATATTTACTTTCTATTATAGAAATAAAGTCTACTTTCTATTCTAGAAATGCAATTTATAGCAATCCTATGAATCAGAATCAAATATATTTACTTCATATTCTAAAAATATAATATGTAACAGGTACCAAATAATTTTTTTAAAATGTAATACTTTTAAATAATCATATAAAATAGTCATTTGCAGGTATGTAGTACCAAATCCATTTTTTATTTTTTAAATGATATATTATGTATCAGTATAGCATTTAAATCCATAATTTTTATACTTTAATAATTCATAAAAATCATGATAAATGGCTTACTTACCTCTTAGCACTAATCTACGAGTATAAATCAGCTATTTGAGCACCTGGATACTTACAATATTATTTTTTAAATTTTAATCTCTAGAATCAGTATATCAAAATAATTTTTGAACTCTACTCAATCTAATCCTTGGCCAACTCGGGGCTTGAATATCTTCAAATATATAAGTCCAAATGAAAAAATAAATTTTTTTTAAGAAACTACGATCAACACTGATCCAAACTCTATCTTCCTTTTATTGGGCTTGGCCCAATTTAGGGCCCAAAAAATCAGCCCAAAGGGCTTACTAGGTTGGGTCGAACCCAAGCCCAACACCCCATTTCTCCTTCTCTTTCCTTATTTCTTTCCCCTGTTTCCTCTGTTTCTCCTCCTCCCTGCCCATCACCATCTCCTTGGGCAGCAGCGGCGTGGCTGGTGGGACCCCATCAGATGCCTCCTCAACATTGGTAGGGGCTATTGCCTGCGGCCTTGGCCTGGCCAGGCGGTGAGCATGCTGCCAGGACTAAACTAGTGCGGGAGCTAGTTTTGCTCAAACTATAGAGGAAGGCCATGCAGTGGCCCTCTTTATCCACTCTGGTTGCCTCTAGGGCAGCGCCGGCTCCCTCCCCGTTCTCCGGCAATCAATCGGGAAGCACCAATGCCGATGAAGCCTCAGCATGGCTATGGCTCCTCCTTTCTTTCTTCTCCCTCTTTCTCTCTCTAAAACTCTTGCTTACCTTGTTGGAGCTAGCACAGTGGCGAAGGCGGGCAGAAGAAATAGCCGAAGATGGAGTGAGGAGGGGGCTGGCTCGGCCCCCTCTTTATAGCGGCAAGGAGATGAGCTTGTAGGGGGTGTCGTGTGAAAAGGGGGAGCCGATGCACCCCTTCTTCGACCAGTGTAGCATGCCGGTCATGCCACCTACGGGTATGATCGCAGCACCATGCTACGCTCTACAACAGCAGAGCATAGCGTGGTTTGCGCCGCCACATGCTGGTGTGCATAGCTATGCACACCAGCTCTCTCTCTCTCTCTTTAATAAACTAGGGTGTATAGGAATATGCTCTGGTCCACCCGCCCAAGTGCTTTCCTTACACGCCGCATCTCGGGTGATATACGACAGCCCCATTTATGTGAACAACTCCATTGATCACCATGACTTCAATTTCTTGAAGAACTTAGCATTGCTTGAGGATACAATTCTTTGCTTTAAGCACCATGCTATTCTTAGTGTTCTTGGAGCCTGAACAAGTTCATTAGTGTTCTTGGAGCCTTCAATTGCTAGGAAGGTTGGTGTCCTCAACCCCGCAGGATCAAATACACTATGGAATTCTCGCACGTGGATGGTCTACTACCCTTGCATTGTTATCATTCTTAGAGTGTTCAATAATTGCCATCTCGGTGGCAACGACAAGCTTGGCATTATTAGCATGAAGTTTACAAGGAGGAGAAGTGTTAGCAGTCATTATGAATTTCCTAAAAAATAGAATTAGTTTTTAATCCTAACAAACTTTGTCTTGAATTTTGCAAGCTCAATAAAGACATTACTCCCAATATGTTACAGACAAGGATGTGGCTCCTAATACATGTAGAAGTCAACTTCTAATCTTTGTAGAATATGAATTTTAATCCTTGAAGAATATGACTGATCTTTTTTGTTTATAAGAATATATAACTTTTGCCTTAGGATGCACAGAAGAGCTAAAGAGTTCAGAAGAGTTGTTCGAATTCTATGAGGCATATGTGGGTTTAGTGTATGAGAGAGACTTGAGAGAGAGAGAAAGAGCCAAAGATAATCTTTTGACTTGTTATTAATTTTAATATATAATTTTCTTTCTCTAATTAAGATTTTTTTCTTTCACTATTATTAATTAATTTACATCAGTGCTACATGGATCTCATATCAGTAGGTTTAATCTACAAAGAAAACATGCCATTCTACGGAAGTAGATATTTTTCATCTAATTTCACAAGATGTAATACCATTATATATGATCTAAAAGGAGCAATTTGTATACTAAGAAATATAAAGGAACATTTATAACTTTTCAGGAGTTAAAAAATATGGTGGAAGAACGAGCTCTCTATAATATACCTTTAGTGGGAAGTGGAGAAACTTTGTTGAAAGGGTTGACTTATTTTGCCAAAAATTCATTTATTTCACTATGAAAAAAGATGTCACATGTGTATGCATTAAATGAGAGAGCTCTCTATATTATCGCTTTTGATAAATGTTTGCCCAAGTCATTATGGACCCAATAAACAACGAATTCAAGATAACATCTTTTTCGCAATGAAATATGACATAAATTTATCATTGATAAAGAAATCGAACTGCCATTATTTCTATCCGATATTGCACCCGAAGACAGCTCACATATTTGAGGATAACAATGAGACATCACAAAGGAAAAGCTGAAAGTTTCATAAAACAACCATTATTAATAGTCTAATTAACGACTTCTAATCACAGCCGGCAGAACTAGAACCTATACCTACGAGCAAATACCAAACGGTACTAAGGACAAACACATGACCTATTCTAGCCCTTCTCTCTTATGGTGCAGTCCATAAAAGGCATGCTCTATCCTCAAGGAGAAAGCATACATGAGGCCCTTCAGCATGATCACGAAGCAAGGAAAGTATCTCGCCAACTGCATGTTTGTACAAGTCTTCAACCATCGATATCTCAAGGGATTGATCCGATACTCAGCTTGCCTGTTTCATGAACCATAGTGGTAGTACGAATGTGTAAGATATGTCAATAAACAGAAATGGCTGATTAAGTCACAGTGAGAATGGTGTACGTGGTCTTCGTATTCTTCTTACAATGCCGTCCGGCCATTATATTTCACTGCGCAATCATTATAGTCAAAAAGGTCAAGAAATCCCTAGCCTGAATTTTAAATTTATCATTAGTTTTTTGTTCATCACTGACCAATTCAAGTATCACTGACCAATTCAAGTAATTCTGTAACTTTTGAAGTTATAATTTCAATCTTCTTGAAAGAATTTTGTTGCTGCTAAAATCTTGTCCTTCGACTCGGGCGCATTCGGGCTTCGAGATGGGCTTCCTTCTAGGCGGACCTGCAAAACAGTCCTCACGCGAGAGGCGTTAGGGGTGGCCCTCTGTGGAATACCCTTCGACATTCAAGTCAGTGGAGATCGACAGTCAACAAAAATGAGGAGAAGACTCTCACTGAAGAGTCTCTCTTAGGGCTCTGAGCAGAGCGGTAATGGCGGAAGCGAAGGCAGAGAGAGGGGGAGAGAGAATCAGTGGGAGAGTGTGCACATGAGAGATGGCATACCTGAGGGGGTCTGAGGTTGTGGTGTTTATAGAGGATCACCTGGTTGCTTGGGAGCGTTGTGGGTCCGAAGGCCGTTGAGATCTGAATCTAGTTTGTTATGAGATCGATAGGATTCGTATCTGATTAGTTAGAGGATCGACGGCTGGGAGAGCTTGTTGACATCTCGAGATTTGGTGGGGGCATAGGCTCCAGGGCTCTATGCCACTTTTAGATATGATTCCTGTTTAGAATCTTACTATTTTAAGCTTTTTCGCGTCGAATTCCGCAGAGGTGTAGGTATCGCTCGGGCTAGGCCGAGTGATAGAAGAGATCGGCTAGAAAGGCCAGGTGATGGGATGGCTCGGTTAGGGCCAAAAGACGATAACTTGGCTCGAGGGGCCGAGAGACGATAGCTCGGTTCGAGGGGCCGAGAGATGGTAAACGATAGCTCGGCCGAAGGGGCCAAGAGACGATAACTCGGCTCGAGAGTCCGAGAGACGATAGCTCGGCTCGAGGGGCCGAGAGACGATAGACGATAGCTCGGCTCGAGAGGTCAAGAGACGATAGCTCGGGTTGAGGGGCCGAGAGACGGTAGACGATAGCTCGGCCAAAGGGGCCGAGAGACGGTAGATGATAGCTCGGCCGAAGGGGCCGAAAGATGATAGCTAGACGGTAGACAATAGCTCGGCTCGAGGGGCCGAGAGACGAGAGACGATAGCTTGGCTCGAGGGGCCGCGCCTTGGGAACCCTTGGCTCGGTGGGGGCTAAGGCGCTCCGACCTACCGAGGTTGACTTATCTCTGGCGGGTGTCGCACAGTGGGTAGGAATCAAGGCTAGCTTTAGCCATGAACACGATTATTGATGCATAGCGATTTTACCCCTCAATAAATTTCAATAAATTTTAGGTCAACTTTGTCCAGACATACTGCTACTAATTACATCAGCATGGGTAACTTACGGTACTTTTAGTAAGAAAAATTTATAACCTAAATCAAGGAAAAAAATCAAGAAGAAATATTTTAGAAATTAGTGCTTAGATTACTCACATTGGCTTGAATCGTGACCATGGTCGTGCCGTCATTCGATGAGATATGGGCCGAGACCGCTTCAAGGTTATACTTCTCAAGGACTTGGACGACGGCCGTGAGGAGGCCCGGCTTCTTGGCAGTGCAGATGCTGATGTGGGCGTCCGCTCCGGTCATGTTCAGCACCATGTTAGGCGACGTCCAAGTGTTGAAGCTGGAGGGTATTGAGGGATGGAGACAGCCGTGGGCGAGTTCGCCACTGCCAGGTTCTTGGCCTGGTCTGACTTGAATGCCTCCTTTGTCGTCGTCTCGACCCCCTCCTCCATCTGCATTCCCACTTCTGCCGGTTCGGCGGAGGTCGTGCCTCGGATCCGTTCCTCTTTCAGTTTCTCAAGCTGCTGAACGTTTTCCTGCAGCTTTTTGATGTAGCTGATCGCCTCGTGGACAATGGAAGTTTTATTAGCCTGTGGAGGGAGAGAGAGAGTGAGAGAGAATAGTCCGATAAGAAGATCCATCACAATGCATGACCATCTCCATTTTTTTTTCCCCATTAACTACAGGCGTAGATTTCTATTGAAATATAGTAGAATCGGCAAAATCCAAGGTAAAGACGAAACGAAAAATCAACTTGGGAAAAGAAAAATGGACGCCAGAAAAGCCGATCTAAGTTGGACGCCACCGAAACTTGGATCTGCTGATCGACGTCTCTCTCCTTGGTACCTGTTACTTCTCTTAAAACAAAATCGAGATGAAGAAATCACGCTTGTATGCTCTCATGTGCACCGCGATATGCACCACCGTCAGTGAAATAGCGCTGCTCTTCTTCTTCTTCATTTTTCTAATCTTTCTTAGAAACCAGGAAAATAAAAGAAAGAAGAAAAACAAATCTTATGTGGATGAAGAACAAGCACCTTGGCAGGCAGCTGGGGGATCGAGGAAGGCATGGAGATTCGAGAACATCTCGCTCATCTTCTTCCTCTTCTCCCTCTCGGCCCGTATGCGCTTCTAATGAAACGATTCGCGGCCACCTTTTCCCTCGTGTCCCCTGCCCTTGGAGGGCGAGCTCTTCGACGCCTCACTGGAGACCCACTGGCCAGAGGGATCATTCGAGCTCGACTCGGGTGGCCCCATGGCCGTCTTGCGGTCGCTGCCGCTGGAGCCGTTGAGTTAAAGAACGCCCACGGCTGGGCAATCAGAGCTTAATTTATTTATAAATTGAAGCGATGGCAAGCGCCTGATGGTTGTCGTTTCTAAAGCCCTAGCATTTCTTTAAATTTTTTGGTTGAACCATCAGCCAATTTTATTAGTCATAAAAGAATTCATTTGGCCCTTTGTAGCTTCTTTCCAAAAAGAAAGCATCTGGCTCACTTTATGTTTTAAAAATTCTTCAAATAAATAAGTATATATATATTTTTTATTTTTCCTCCTCTTTTACTTTTTATTGGTTGCATTTGCTTTTCATTATCAATATTAAAATACACATTACAATCTAAACTTATATTAGATGTGGAGCACTCATTAATTGATATAGAAAAATTATTTATTGGTAAAAAAATATTTTTAAAGCAGATTGGATCAAGGTTCCAAAATTATATTATTAGAAATTTTAAAAATTTCTGAATTTAATCTTAAAAATCAATATTGATACTGTTTAAAGAATATCAAACTAAAGCATAGTTTGTTGTGTCAGGAACTATTTTTCTTTTCTTATTTATTGAAATATTCACCTCAATTAGGCATCCCATACTTTGAGGATTTTTTTATTTGATTTTTTATTTTTCTAAAATTTGTAGGGTGTTTAATTTAAATTTTTATATGAAATTAATTCTATTAAAATATGACAAACTGAATATAAAGCCACACCCTATAAATTATTAGGTAGCCTAGAATTTACTAACATAGTATTAATTATAATTAATAATGTTTGATTTTTCTTTTCTAATACTCCATTAGACTAAGGTACATATAAAGGTGTTACTTCATGCTTAGTTCTATCCATTTCACAAAATTCATTCATTTTAGTTGAAACATATCCATCACCTCTATCTATTGGTGGGTTGGGCTCGGGTTTATGTCGGACTAGACCCAAAGTCAGGCCAACTGTTGCTTGCTCTAGCCTGACCTAATAGGATCATTTAAAGCCTGAACGTGGCCCAACCTGCACTCTTTATATATTATTAGTTTTATAATATATAACATATATTTAAATAAGGTTAGAAAAGAGTTAGTTGGCGCCTTGGTCAAAGCGCTGGCACTTTATTGAGAGGTCTTTTTGTTTGACTTTCTTTTTAAGGCCTTTATATAAAATTATATATTTGGGCCGAATCAAACCAAATTCGTTCTAATTTTCTTAAGTTTGGGCTCAGCCCAAAATTTGAATGGGCCTAGATACAAGGCTCGACCTGGGCCCATAGGCTAAAATTTGTAACTTGAGCCCAAACATTTTCAGGTCAAGCTCCGGCAAACCTACAAATTGCTCGGCCCAGCCCATGGGTTGCTCAACCCACCCCTACTTCCATTGGACCACAAAATTTTAATTTCTTTTCCAATTGATTTTCAACTTAGCTTTATGAAATTTAAAGTTGTCAAATAATTATTTTTTGAATAGATTAGATAAACATAAAAATATTTTAAATGATCATCTGTACAAGAAATATTTACTTTCATGTATCGAGACATTGTTACTATTACATATGTCACTATAAATTAATTACAACAATTTTGTATCATTTTTCACTAATTTGAATGGTTTTCTAGGTTGTTTAACTTACATATAAATTCATGTTTTTTTTTAAATTGATTTGAGATTTTAAAATAAATTCTAAAATTATCATTCTTTACTTATTTATATGTCCAAGCCTATCATATGCCATGTATTAGAGTAATCAAAATTTGTGACTGACCTAGGTCAATGAAAAATTTTATTACTGTGACACCGGGTTAGAGAGAGAGAGAGAGAGAAACCTGACACCCCAATCGCTTTTCAAAGGCTTCTAGTGCCCTCCCATCCCATTTTTCTTTTCTTTCCCTGTCCGCATCCAAGGCACTCCTCTTTCTTCCTGACCACCTCTTTCATCCCCGTCATGATGCCGCCTATAGCCTCCTCTTCCTTCTTCATCGACAATCATGCCATCAGCTCTGCTCCCTCTCTCTTCTCTCATCTCTCATTATCAACTGGCACCGATCTCCCTCTTCCTCCACTACGGTCGCAGTTCTCTCTCCATCTCTCTTAGCTATCAAAGCTGTCATGGCTGGGTTCTTGAAGCCGACCACCTACCATCTCTTTTCTTCACGGTCTCCGTCCATTTGCATCCACATCGCTTCTCCCCTCCCCCTGCTTGCCGTTAGCTCGGTTTCACCCTCCCCCATGGGAGAGAACGTTGCTGTCCCCTTCGATGACGCTGCCTCTCTTCCTTCCCTCCCCCTTTTCCTCTTCACTATCGGCCCTATTTCCCCTATCCTCGCCGAGCTCCAGTGATGACCTCTTTCATTTCTCCTTTCTCTCTATTGGCTTCAATAGATTCATCCAAGAATAAATGTATGGATCGGATTTACTTACCTTGATGATTCCATGAAGAATTTGAACGATAGGTTGTGATGTTACCCTCTTTCACAATCCGAACTATCCTTCTAGTGTTAGATTCTGATACTCCTTTCAATTTTTCTTATCGCACACACAACCCTTATCTTTCAATATATATATACACAAAGGAGCAGTTTCTCCATCGAAGAACGTTTTCCATATAGATAACTGCACATTGGCGGTTATCTATCATGGGCTTCGTGGATAACTGCACATTGGCAGTTATCAATCATGGGTGTCACATGTCACATAGTTTAATATCTTTCACTCGCACATGCAGGGTAAGACCTTCATTGCAAAAAAAAAATGCAATAGAAATCTAAACACCAATTTCATACTGATAGTTGGATAGTGCAACCTAGCGAGTATACCTGCATTTGGGAGCTTAGTATCATGCATCTGTTAGGAATGTCATAGTAGCTCAACCCAAAAAAATTTATATAATTAATAGTTTCAACTCGATATACCCTAGACTCGTTCCTTTTATCAAAACATCTCTAATCCCTCAAAGAGCATGTTAAAATAATGTGATTATGTATCCATAATCAAGTCCTAGCTTTTCTTAAGTGACAAGATTGGCCGGTCAATGAATACATCAAATATAGTTTTCCTTTTCTACTCAAAATTTTGCAAGTCATTTTTGGTCGCTTATCTAGATATGTTCCATAGATCGAATCATACATAATCATAGATAACATGCTAAGATAGCAAGACACTAAATACAAATGCCAAATAACAGCAAAAAGTATAAGGGTATTATTGTGAAGTTTTAATTTAACGTCAACCGGTCTCACACAAAGGAGAAGCAGGGATCTATTCTTTCACTACCTTATTGGTCGAATTAGCACACATGGTATGAATCATGTGTTACAGTGTTTGTAATTTTTTTTGATGTATGATAAAACACTGTACAAATTTTAGTTCAATCGCTTTCAAATGCATAACTTGAATTCTCTAAGTGCTCTCATTCAGCAGGCAATCACTGAGAATTCATATCTAGCTTTCATAGGTTATTTGAAAATGGGCTATTCAATCGATTGTCATATATATATATATATATATATATATATATATATGTGTGTGTGTGTGTGTGTGTATTTACAATCTTATCTCATACTCTCTATGAGACGACATACCTAACATTATGTCTCATCTCTACTCGCTATCCGAGCGCTAGAGGTGATTGCTTGTATGAGTAAGTCAATCTTTGAACCTATGCGACATCACTTTGTTGAGCTTCTAACCAAAAATATGATTTGTATACATATATATCTTGATAGAGAACATAACATTTATTTGCATTTATCATAAAAATAGTACAATATATGTGCTGAACAATATAATTTATATTCTATGCAATCCAAGAGAATCTATATGTTCCATAAAAACATCTCTTAGAATTGGCTTTATCAAAAGATCTTCCACCATTTGATGCATAGAGATATATTGTACAATTACATACTTCTCTTTTACTAATGATGTCTCTAATGTAGTTGTATCTGGTATCAATGTGTTTGGTTCTGCTATAATATTTGGAGTCTTTAGTGAAAGCAATCACTGCTTGATTATCACAATAAATAATGATTGGTGCAATACCATCACTTTGAACTTTCAAATTATCAAAAAATCTTCTTAACCAAACAACTTCCTGTACAGCAGCTGAATATGCAATAAATTTAGCATCCATAGTTGACAGCGCTATGCATGTTTGCTTCTTACTACACCAAGATATGGCACCTTTATTAAGTAAAACGGCATAACCATATGTAGATTTTTGTTGATCAAGATATCCTTCCCAATCAGCATCTGAATATCCAACAAGAAGCAAATTCGATCCTTGATAACATAGGCAGTAATCCATAGTTCCTTTTAAATATCTCAAAATTCTTTTGATGGCTTTTCAATGTTCTGGACCAGGATTCGATTGATATCGACTAACTAGTCCAACATCAAAACATATATCCGGACGGATGCACATTATAGCATATATTAAACTCCCAACATCACTTATATATAGTACAGTAGATATTTGCTTTTGTTCTTATGGATTCTTAGGACACATATTTTGACTCAAAGCTTCGCCCTTTGATATAGGAGTATCCACGGGTTTGCAACTACTCATATTAAAATGTTATAGAATCTTTTAGATATAATTCTCTTATGACAGAGCCAAAAGTTTATTTGAATGATCTCTTTTAATTTTTACTCCCAGTATGTAATTTGCTTCACCCATTTCTTTCATGTCAAAATTCATGGACAACCATCTTTTAATGGTCATGACATACTCCTTGTCATTTCCAGCTATCAAAATATCATCAACATAAAGAGATAGAATTGCAAATTTATCATTCATCTTTCTAATATAAACACAATGGTCCTCATCAATTATTTTAAAATCATATGTTAAAATTACTTTATGAAATCTGAGGTACCACTGTCAAGATGATTGTTTCAGACCATAAATTGATCTTTTGAGCTTGCAAACTTTGCGCTCTTGACCTTTAATTAGAAAACTTATAGGCTGTTCCATGTAGATTTCTTCGTCTAACTCTCCATATAGGAAAGCGGTCTTAACAACCATTTGATGCAATTCTAAATCTAGATGTGCTACTATAGCTAGAATTAAGCGAATAGAGGTAAACCTAACAACAGATAAAAAGTTTCCTCATAATCTATACCCTCCTACTGGGTATAACCTTTCACTACCAGATGAGCTTTATATCTATCAACAGAATCATCCATCTTATGCTTTATTTTGAGAATCCATTTGTTCCCAATAGCTTTGCGGCCTGATGATAAATCAACCAAATATCCCAAACTTGGTTTAGTCTCATAGAATTCATTTTCTCTTTCAATGCTACTTTCCACTTTTCTTTAGCAGGACACTCAAGTGCCTCTTTGACTGTTGTAGGTTCATCATAATCTTGGAGAGCAACTATATAAGCCTTGTTTTCAATTTGAAAATATTTTCTAGGAGTTTTAGAACAAATCCTCCTTCATAATTGAGAATCATTGCTTTCACCTATCAAAATTGGTTCAAATTCAGTCTCAACTCTTTCACTCAATTGAGATGGTTGAAGCAATTCTTTATTTCTCTTACTTTCAAGAACAGGATTAAGTACAACTTCTTGAGTGTCAACCATCGAATGACTTGTACCAACCTCTTCTTACTCATCCATCTCATATAAATGAGAACCTTTGTCCATATCATCCTTTTTAGAAAATTGATCTTCAAGAAAAGTTATATCTCGAGACTCAATTTCAGTAAACCTTTTATCAGAATCCTCACCAATAAACACATATCCTTTTGAGTTTTTAGAGTATCGTATAAAAATACATTTCCTTCCCTTAGGTCCTATTTTACCATATTTATGAGAAGTGTCCAAAATGTAAGCTGTACATCCCTAGGGATGCAACTGACTCAAATCAAGTTTTCTACCTGTCCATAACTCATAAGGTATGGAGGATACTGACTTAGAAGATACTTGATTAAGTATGTATACTACAGTTAATAAAGCATCTCCTCAATATTATATTGGAAGATTAGCTTATGCCATCATAGACCTGACCATGTCTAGTAATGTCCTATTTCTTCGTTCAGCAACACCATTTTATTGCGGAGTTCTAGGCATAGTCAATTGTCTCATAATTCCTTTATCATTAGACAATTCCTTGAACTATTCAGATAGATACTCTCTTCCTTGATTGGACCTTAAAGCTTTCCTCTTTTTATATAATTGATTTTTTACCTTATTTAAATATCGTATAAAGCAATCCAATGCTTCTGTTTTATGGAAGATCAAATAGACATGGCCATGCTGAGTATAATCATCTATGAAAGTAATGAAATATGAGACTCCATGCCTTGCTCTAGTACTCATTGGTCCACAAATATCATAATGTACAAGTTGCAAAGGGTAATCAGCCCTGTAGGCTATTCCAAATGGTTTTCTATTCATTTTTTGTTTTAAGCAATATTCACAAGTGGGCAGATTAAATTTCATGTTTGATCCCACTAGACCATCAAGAGCAAGTCTATTCATTCTATCTTGCCCAATATGCTCTAATCTAGTATATCATAAATTCATCTTGGCATCATCATTGCTAGATTTAGTAAATAAGAAAAAATAAACATCATTGCTATTATTGCAATATTTAGTGTTTAAAACTATTAAATCATTCATTAGAAAATCGCAACCATAGTAAGTTGTACCAAAAGAGATAGTTACACATTCTACATGAAAAGTTATGCTGTAACCTAATTTCAAAAGAGCAATTACAGAGACCAAATTTCGTCGAATATCTAGAGCATAAAGGATGTCATGTAAATATAGGATCCAGCCTTCTTGTAAGTCCAATTTGCATGTACCAATCCCTTTTACTTATATCCTTACATTGTTGCCCAAATAGATCCACTTTGTTCTTCCAGAAATTCGATAAAATTTTACAAACTCATTTATATCTCTAACAATCCATAAAGGATGCGTTTCAGTAAGCAAAATAGTACTAGAAACAAAAATACTTGATATAGAAGTACAAGAAAAGGAGGCAAGATAAGATAATACCTTTTTAGGCTCAGTGCATTCATGAGCAAAATGACCCAATTTGCCACAATTGTAGCATGTCATCTTAGTCTTGTCTTTCTTACCACCACGCTTTCCTCTGTAGCACTTTTGAAACTTAGTCCTTTTCTTTGGTCCCTGATCAGCCTCTTTTTCTTTATCCTTACCTTTGTTTCATCCATTATATCTCTTGCGCTTAAAATCAAAAAACTTCTTAGAACTCAGCTTTGCCACATATGCTTGTGCCTCAGGCTTAGCTGCCTCTAGGTGTTCATCTTCAAGTTCTAAGTGATGCACAATATCAGCAAAGGTCTTAATGCTTTCATTATGTGTCATATTAACTTTCATGTATTCCCAACTATTAGGAAGAGATTGGATAACAACTTGTACTTGCTAATCATCCATGAGGGTATGTCCAGTAGATTTTAATTCCATGATCATATTTGACATGTCCCTTAAATGTTGTTTAATTGATTTGTTAAGGACTTTCTTATAAGTGTCAAATTTGATAGTTAGATGTCTAAGTTTGAAGATAGAAGTTCTTCCAAACTTTTTCTCAAAGCAATCCACATGCTATTAGCAATCTGATACTACTAATATTCATATACCAAATTATTGGTTATGGAATTGATCATGATTCCTTGTGCAGTGAATTCTTTCTTTTTTTGTGTATTATAAGCAGTTAAATCACATCTGAACTGGGCATTATTATCATTCCCCTCAACTTCTTTAGGCTCACACATTACATTATTGATGGCCTCCAAAGCATCACTCTCATCGAGTAGATACTGAATTTTTAATTACCATATGTTATTATTATCACCATTTAACTTCTTTCCTTTATTCAGATCAGCAATAATATCCTTAGATGTCATGACTAATCATAGAACTACAGAGAGAGACAAAGGTAAATTCAATATCAATTTATGTTTTATATATATACACATCATTAGTCATAATTCCAAATTAAATTAATCAAAAAAAAACTTTATAAGATATATATGCAAAAGTTCACTATGTTCGTAATCAACATCTATATTCAAATTTAGAATTTATGGGGATTTAATTTGAATTATGATAAATATAATTCCAAATGAGAATCCACTTGAATTTTTTCAATCATGAATGCTGATAAACAAAAATATTTTTATTATAAACTATACAATGAAAACATATATACAAACACAACAATAAAAACATATATACAAGAACAAGAAAAAATAAGTAATTCACAACCAGTTAAAGCGTACCCTTCTAGGGATAGATTGTTCAAAATTTTCCCTTTCCATAATCACAAGAACCATTTTCCTTAACCAAGGATGGCTTACTATGGAATACTTAGCAGAATACATATTGGGACTCACAGCTAATACATATGTTCTAGCTAAGTTTTTTCAAATGTTTGATTCAAGAAATAAGTAAACTAGCCTATAATAAACTCTAGTTTTTTTATTTAAAAAATCTTTATCATATGATGTATTGGAAGGCATATGATAATCACTTTCCTAGAAGCTTTTCAAATTATCTTGTAGACTTCGTGGCAATGTTTCATGCAAAATCGAATACTTCTCTATATCATTAAGTACATGACCACTATGTGTAATCTCTTATAGCTTGTTATTAACAACCCTGACATGCTCTACAAGTGTCTGTCCATGCAACATTCTATATTCAATAAGATTTGATTTTAAACTTCTGAGCCTTTGCCTTGCAGTCTTGCTTCTCCAAGCTATTGGAATTCTCTTTATGATTGATGATTTAGGGATTCTTCTATCCCTCTTTTCTTTTCTATACCTTTTAAGGATGATCATCCTCTTCAAGCGAGACATGATTCCTTAACATTTAAGGAAAAAAAAATTTATGTCAGGCAAACTAACAAAATCTCAAGCCAAATATTAATTTAATATAGAATGTATAACTATTGCCATAGAAATAGTTTTAGACATACTCATGTCAAAAAAAATTTAGTTAGTAATTTATTTTATGAAATAGAATTTTTTTTAGAAGGATTCTCAAATTATTGTAATAAGAAATATATGTATAGACAGAATGATCATGAGAAGGATGGCCAACTTAGATTTAAATTACCCCCTGTTTTGCATGGCCCTCACTGTTCTATCTTCTCTTTTGTTTGAGTTATTTTATCCCTCTTCCAATATTTATTTATTTATTTTTTTTTTTTTTTTTTAAGTTACCACAGTATTTCTTTGCTTCAGCCATCATAAACCCACCTGTACCACCACCAGCAACCCTCTCATCCTCCACTGCCGCAGCCGATGTCTGGTGGAGTAGGAAGTTCTTCTTTCGGGGCCTCACCACGGGTATGCCTAGAGCTCTGGCACGCTTGCACGGGGCTGCTGATATCGTTGCTAAGGAAGGGGAGCATGGTGGTGTACTTGCCACAAGAGTATCTCGAGCTGGTCAGGGACGTTAGTGGCATTGGGTTTCTGCATTACGATGTGCCTCCCCACATCTTTAAAAAAGTTCAGATAATTACTTGATATATATATATATATTTATATATATACCAAAAAATTGATGGATCACATGCCATATGTGGAATCGGAGAACCGCAAGAAAGCGGTTTATACGTTGATAACAACACTCCATGAGATATCCTCCGTATATCCCCTGCATCTCCTGTCGAATGCTGCCATTCCGATTACTTGCCTGAGGAGGATCGAGAGATGCTTTCGTGATTTCCTATGGGCTTCTGTGCAGGATGGTCATGGGATTCACCTCTTATCCTGGGATTTGGTCTGTATGCCTATCGTTGAGGGTGGTCTCGGGATCCAGTCTTTGATTGTTAGAAGAAAAGCCCTTATTGCCATACATGCTTCGAGATTTCTTCTGGAGCCACGTTGTCTTTGGAGCTCTCTGATGCGCATAACGTATGGAGAATGGTCGTCTGCCATGCATATTACTCCACCTCGGGGATGCTCCTCTTTTTGGAAGGAGGTCTGTCGCTATGGTCAGGCTATCTTGGACAATATCTCATGGATGATCGGAGATGGTTCTTCGGTTAGCGTTATTCAAGATACCTCAGAGCTTCCTCTCTCTCGATGGCCCTCCTTTATTAGTATTGAGACCCCTTCCAGTTTAAGGGTCAAGGACTTGATCTCCTTAGACCCTCCAGCTTGGCATATCCCCTCAGTGACCAGATTTTTCGGTGCTGAGCTTGCCCGGCGGATTTTATCGATGCCTCTTATTCGAGGTCGATCTTCTGATGTTAGACTCTGGCAGAGATCCTGTCTCTCTAAGGCTCCGACCAGGGATCTGATGATGATGTTCAGACCTTAGCCTCAGCGCTTGGAGGACGCAGCGTGGATTTGGAAGCTTCCTACTATCCCCAGAGTTCAGTTATTTATATGGAAACTTCTATGGGGATCTCTTCCTACCTGTGCTCTCCTATCTCGAAGGGGTCTTCCTATTCAATCGATCTGCCTGTTATGCAGCTTAGAGGAGGAATCTATAGATCATGCAATCTTCATCTGCCCTAGAGCTAGACGGGTCTGGCTTATGATGGGTTATCCTTTCAGACAGAATGACTCGGGCTCCCTGCGCTCTTCTTTCCTTCTTGACCTTCGAAGGTGCCCTCAGCATAAGAAAGGTCTCTGGGCGGTCACTGCTTATCAGATTTGGCTAACTATGAACCAGCTTATTTTCTCTGATGACACTATCTCTCTTCACAAGATTGTAAGGAAGATCGGATTATTGGCGGCGGACTGTGCTCGTATTGGTTTTGATGTCTCTAGCCACTGGGGATCCCCTGCTGCTTCGGCAGCGAACTGGCATATGGTTTTTATCTCTTGGGAGCCCCCCCTCCAGGGTTTGTCAAAATCAATTTTGACGGGAGTGTCCGTGGAAGAATTGCTGGTTCAGCGTTCATTATCCGAGGACCTCATGGTGACTTTTTGGCAGCGGGAGGTTTTGGTACTCTCGACTCCTTTATCCCCATGACTGAGCTTCAAGCGGCTTGGGCGGGTATTTCTTATGCTGCTCGAGTTCTTCATGCTTAGAGGCTTTGTATTAAGGATGACTCCATGTCAGTCATTTCTTGGATTCAGATGCAGAATTGCCCTTCTGCTCATACTAATCCAATTTTGTTGGACATTTGGGCTATTTTGTGGGAGATTGATTGCGTCCAGACCCGTCATATATACCGCGAAGCCAACTCGGCGGCGGATTGGGTTGCTGCTTCAGTGGCTCAGCTTTCTGATCCATGGATTTTGACGCCGGGTGACCCCTGCCCTGCTCCTTTGCAGCAAATTTTGTACTCTGATCTACTGGGCTGACTCGCGCTAGACTAGTGTGATCGCCCATTTCTACCACAAAAAAAAAACATGTTGAGAGGGTGGTGTACACCATGAGATATCCTCCGTACCAAACAAAAAGAAATTTTAAAAAATAGTCCGATACAACACTATTCCCATGCCTTTCCCAAGTCAAAAAAAAAATTCACATATCCTGTGATCCCCACGGGATGGTTTGGTGTTATCTTCTCGTTTTCTATAATATACGAAAATCAACGATTAAAACAAAATAATGCATCATGAAGTGAAAATAAAAAAAATTCAAACAACTAGTTGAATTCTTGAGAATTGCATTCTGCGGAACCACCAAAGTGCACATTGGTAGTTATCAATCAGTTATTTAAAGATCAATAAGGGTGCTTGCAAGCGGCACGGCCGAGTCACCTCCATGCGCCATCGGACACCGCCCAGTGCCGTACCAGGAGGGGAAAGAAAATGGAAAAGCATCAGGGGTCTTTTGGCAAGAAAAAAATTGATAAAATTCTTCTATGTTCATTAAATTATCTTCATGATGCCATAACACAAAAAAATGTAATGCTCTACTTTCAACTAATCATATCTCAGGCATAAAAAAATGTAATATGTATCCATATATCATTTTAAAATTTGAAAGAACATATCTTTCTCAACAGTTATCCAAATCTACACTTATCCAAAATTAATGATATAGATATCATTTTAAAATTTGAAAGAGTATATCTTTATCTAGTTTTAAATATATAACTCTCATGGCATATGACACATCAAGTTGTTCAAAGATCAATAAGGGAATCATCAATGTGGCTCAGATACCAATGTAAATTCATACAAGAATAAATGTATAGATTGGATTTACTTACCTTGATGATTTGACAAAGAATTTGAATGCTAGGTTGTGGTGTTATCCTCTTTCACAATCCAAACTATCCTTCTGGTGTTAGATTCTGATACTCCTTTCAATTTCTCTTATCGCACACACAGCCCTTATCCTTTCGATATATATATATATATATATATATATATATATATATGCACGAAGGAGCAGTTTCTCCATTGGAGAATGTTTTTCATATAGATAATTGCACATTAGCAGTTATCTATCCTAGGCTTCATGGATAACTGCACATTAGTAGTTATCAATCATGGGCATCAGACGTCACATAGTTTAACAACTTCTCCATCCTTTGCACCACCCGACACCGCTACCATGGCCATCTTCTCCATCGGTGGCCTCCCCTGTATTCTCTCTTCCTCTGTTGGCTCGTTGTTGCCGCTAGGATCAGACCGCTGCCTTCCTCCTCTTTGATGTCATTGCGGCCTTCCTTGCCACTGGTTATAGCAACCCTATCGCCAAGCTCCACAGTAAACTCCTTTCCCTGAGTTCTTGCTGTTGGCTGTGGTGATTTGGTCATGGGGACCAGTTCACTCAAAGAGAGGGCGAGAGATGGGAGAGAGAACAGAGAGAGAGAGGCATTGGGCTTGGGGATCTCATCGGAGGAGGTCATTGCCATTGCTGCCATGGTCGGCGACTAGCATGGGAGGTGCCGGCATGCAGGACGGGTTCGTGCATGAGGTGGGGAGAAGAGGGAGGGCTCTCGCGTTGAGGTGAATGGGAAGGGAGAAATCACGAAGGCTGAAGCCTTCTTATTGGTTCAAGTTGGTTCAAGCCCTGAAGGCTGGTTTTTAAGTTAAAAATGAAGAGAAAATGTTAAGATTTAGTTATATAATTTATGAGGTTTAGCTAAGGTCACTTTGTAAATTAAATTTGGGTTTAGAGGTGCATAATCTGATCTCTATTTCATCAAATATCATATGATGTTCATCATAAGTTGAAATAAAGTGAGTTGTAAGAGCTTAAGGAAATGCATTTATTTAAAATTATATTGATTATATCTGATCTTAGGAACTGAACCATGGTGATGAGCAGTGAGTTTGGTTGTGATAATGATGTTGAAACAGATTAACAGCCAAGGTAATCATAGGAAAATTTATTGCCGAATGTAAGGGCATTTTTGTAAATATTGCAAAGTTGGTGAAAACTTGTAAAAGTATAAAATAATTAAATTTGAGATAAAAAGTAGTAAGTAGCGGGCTGCTAGACACTGAGTAAGATGGGTAAAAGAGTCCTTTTAAGATTTTAGGCTAGAGGGGTAAAATAGTAATTTTTTGTTATGGATTTTGATAAAATTAATTATTTAGGTGGGATTATAGGTTATCGCTGACTATAGATGTTGCATTAAGGGGATTATAGAGTAACAATTTGGGGTAGGAGTTCTACATCCTACTATTATGTGATATGTTTTCATGACTTGCATGCTTCCATATATCATGTTTTATTCTAAGATTTTCTTGTATGATTTGAGATGGTTATCATGAATTCTTATGAATTTGCATGTATATTGTAGTATATTATTTTGATATAAATGATTTTGAGCTTTCTCTACTATACTTGCAAGTTTTGGTATTCTGGCTGAGGTGGCTTGGTGGTGCTATGGAGATGTTCAGAATGACATATATTTGGGAGAGATGGTGTATGTGATGGGTACTATTGGTACATGTACTAATTCTAATCATGAGATAGAGTACTACAGTACCATTACTAACCTAGATTGGCAGTCCGGGGAAGGGCATGAAGGCCGAGTAAGCCAAGTAGAACGTTAACACAGTTATGGCAGCTGGTATGACTGAGTTTATTATGCTGGGTATTAGTATGTAAACCAACCTGAGTGGGAGAAGTATCACCAGGTTAGGTTGTTGATACGTAATGCTGGCTTTTAGATGGGGACAATATGTACCAGCAATATGGCGTTGTGATGCTTGCTAAGGGAGTGGCTCATTTAGTAATGTTTTTACGAGCATTATGGTAAGGGGTATAGAGGGAGGCCCAGACATATTGCTTACTAAGTGAGTGCGACTTGCTTAGTGGTGTCTTGCATATGAGGGCATGAATGTATGGGTGTGGAGGTTATGGTGGTTTGATTATTCTGATGTGCGAAGGTGATGGTGGATATGTGGATGATTTGGATATGATTGTGGTCACGGGGATGAATTGGTGATGGATCGTGACTCTTTGGTGGTTTAAATATTTCTCTTTAAATATAAATATTATTGGTTTCTTGAATGGATATATGTATCGTGATATTGTTTGTTCAAACATATTTTGATTATATTATATTATTTATTTGATATGTTCATAATAGTAAGGTAGTGTTTGATTCATAAAAAGTTATCCTTGGATAAGTGTACATGATAGCATTTATCCAGGGAATAGCTCAAGGGATAACCATCTTTTTAAAATAATAGCTTTGCCATCAAGGGATAACTCTAGTTATTAATAACCTATTATGGCGAAACTGTTGTAGAGCAAAATTGAGGACAGTTCTTCAGAAAATTCTGAACAGGGCAATGACCTTATCGTTTTCTTTGGACTTGCCCTCTCCAAGCCCTTTCAAACAATTTGCTCTAATCTATTGTAGCAAAACAAAAAAATAGAATTCCTAAATCACCAGTGGGACATATTTGTTAGTCTACTGACATCACTCCTTAAGGGATCTGATGCATTTTTCTGGTTCACCAAGTAGGCTTTTAATCAGCAAGAGACCTGCTAAGGTACTACCAATCTGGGATACATTCAATATTTGCATGACCTTTCTTTCTATGTTTGTAGCAACAATGGTTGTTTATTTGTCGAATACAATAATTTTTAGTATAATCTTTAACTTGTATTATTGAAATCATGAGATAACTAAAGTTTGATCGTTGCCTATTGCTATTTAAAATTAGATCATGATGGTAGTCATTAAGGACAAGAATATATGATCCGTGCACCAATTCAACTGGCACACAATTGATGGTTTGATGCCACAAGACATAGGGCCTTGCAGAAATTGGAACTTTTTTGTTTTCCCTTCCAGTGTTCTGATGGCCTGAGAAGATCACTCTACTAAAGTTGAATGCTGTCTATAGGTTCTTAGTTCATAACATTGTATGTTGTATCAGTATATTAAACCAACATGCATACTAAATGTACCAATGTTGTATCAATATAGCATTGGTACAAGGTTTGATATTGAGATGGTGAACCTTGATTCATAATATCTATATTATTCAACATTTCAAAATTTTCATCTTTCTTGTTACTTCTTCCTCTTGTATATGCTAGAAAAATATTTTCCATCTAATTGAATGTATTTGACTGCCTTTTTAAGTTATCCCTAATATTGCCTATGCTGCTGTTGCTGCTGCTTGATGCAAAGGAACAGTTGCTTTTATCCAACGATGCTGATTGATAAGAGTTGGATACATAAGAAATGAAATTGTCCAGAATATGATGCCAGTATTAAGAAGTTCATAGAAAAGGCAAGGCTTCATGTTAATGAAGAAGGAAAGATACGTTGTCCTTGTGTGCAGTGTTATAATGGAAAATGACATAATCCTGATTTAGTTAAATTACACTGTATGTTAAAGGGTTTCTCATAGACGTATCGACGTGGTATTTTCATGGAGAACAGTTTGGAAGCAATGTCTCGGATGAAAATGAGAATGAAGATGATGACCTAGAAAGGGAACAAGATGAGATGGTCGAAGCATTGCAGGACATCGCTGGCCCAAGTGGTGCTCACACTGAGGTTGGCAATGATGATGACAATCCGATGATGTCTGACCATGGAAGGACAATCACAGTAAGAAATTGGATGATCTTTTTAATGAGGTGGAATCCGAGCTTTATCCTGGATGTGAAAAGTTTTCTGCTTTGACATTCTTAGTGAAGTTAATGCACATTAAGGTACTCAATCGGTGGACAAATAAGTCTTTCAATATGTTGCTTGAACTATTGAAAGAGGCATTTCCGAATGGTACTAGGATACCATCTTCGCACTATGAGGCCAAAAAGAAGATGAATGAGTTGGGTTTAGGCTACGAGAACAGACATGTATGCAAGCATGATTGTGCTATCTTTTGGAAGGAGATTGCCTCTTTAGAAAAATGTCTGATATGCAACGAGCCTAGGTACCAAGTGGTTGGAGACAAAGGTAAGAAGATACCTTATAAAGTTATGCAGTATTTTCTACTCACACCTCGTTTGAAACGTCTATATGCCTCAAGACATACAGCTGAAGATATGAGGTGGCACTATGATAAGCGACCGATCACAGATGTTGAAGAGGATGACATAGCTAATTATGATAGTGAGGGATCTATACATAGTTCTGATATGGAGGATGATGAAGACAATGAGCATATTAGTGATGACAGTGATTAATTTGGTAGCATTCATGTTTTTTTTACTTATTACAACTATATGTTCTTATACTTTCTTATTTATTAATTCTAGTTTGTATGTTTGTTTGTAGATGTCTTCGAGAGATACTCCTGCTACATCGAGGCCAGATGATTCTCCTTACATTTCAACTCTGACAGAGGGGTCATCTGTCGGTGCATCATGTAATAACTCTACTTTAAACTTATCTTATTTGGCTATATTTCTTTATGTTATTTTGCACTAATTTAGTTCATTATGTTTTGCAGCTATGTCAGCAAGAGATAAGCTCGCTCAGCAAGAGAAGAGTATTCAGGATCTAAAGGCGATGACTGATGAGCTCACTACTTTCATACGACAGCTAGTGCCTGGATATCGTCCTAGTGGATCCCAGCAGACCTCACCTCTATAGTACATGTATTTTTTTTTATGTATTCTCAAAAACATTGTATATGATGATTTTATTGAAATGAATGAAAACTTTTATTAAATTTTTTGTGAAACTTTTATATTAGAAAATTATTTCTAATATCGTTGCTGTAATATTATATTATATTATTGTAACAGGTGCAAAAATAAAAAAATATTAAAATAAAATTTTATTATTTTTAAAATTTAAATAAAAACTTATTACGGCGACTTATTTTCACCGTAGTAGGAAGCTATTACGGTGAAAATAAGTCGCCATAATAAGTTTTTATTTAAATTTTAAAAATAATAAAAACTTATTACGGCGACTTATTTTCGCCGTAATAGCTCCCTATTATGGCAAAAATAAGTCATCGTAATAATTTTTATTTAAAATTTAAAAATATTTAAACCTTATTACGGCGATGTATTTTTGCCGTAATAGCTCCCTATTACGACGAAAATAAGTCAACGTAATAAGTTTTTATTTAAATTTTAAAAATATTTAAAACTTATTATGACAACTTGATTTCGCCGTAATAGGTTGATATTACGGCGAAAATAAGTTATCGTAATAAGTTTTTATTTAAATTAATTTTTTTAAATATATAACGACGATATGGTTTCGCCGCAATAGGGAGCTATTATGATGAAAATAAGTCATCGTAATAAGTTATTACGACAATAAATTATTACGACGAGTTTGTATTTTATTACGATGAATTTTTTATCATTGTAATAACTTATTACGATGACTTTTACACTTATTACGATGAATTAATTCATCATAATAAGTCATTTTTCTTGTAGTGTATTCCTGGGTCCCTAGGAAATAAGTACAGGGGATAACCAATGGTTAAACATGGTTATCCCCTCTGATTAAACTTTTTCAGAACTATCTCTCCTAGTTATAGCTTTTGGGGATAAAGGAGGATATCCCTCCTTATCCTCCATATCAAATACAGCCTAAGTGTAGAAGTTTCACTGTGCTTTTTAGCTCATTCCATTATATTTTATGTTTTTGTAGAAGATAAGAATGATATATACTTGATAAACCGAAGTCTTAGAAAGGGACCTCAGGAGTGAGACCAGAGAGTTGTTGTAATTACTCTTTTGGGTGTATAAACTTTTGTATGTATCATATGAGGATGGCATGTACAAGTTTGGTGATATAATATAGAATATGTGTTTTGATTTTATAGTTGCATCTCATGATATGTTTAGGTTGAGGTTAGATGGCCTTGCATATTCTTAAGGTTCATTTTAAGAGTATGCCCCCTAGATTGGGTTCAGGATTGGGGGTTGTGATAATTACTATTAAAAGAAAGCATTATTTCATTTAAATAGAACATCCAGAAAATAATTTTTACCAACAAAATTATATTTCTTCTAAATACAATATTGTTAGACTCAAATACAACTCTATAACCATGTTGAACTAACAAAGATGCACTAATTAAAATTTTTCTAATTATTGGAGCATGACAAACTTTATTTATTGTGTGAAATATTTTAGACGACAACTCTAACTTGACTTGGCCTTTTCCTAGGAATAGAACCACACTCCCATTCCCCATGCCCATAGCTGTTGTGCCTGATGGTTGATGAGAGGAAAATAAATTTTTATCAACACACTTGCGAACATCAGTCTTAAAGTTGATGTACCAGTCATTTGAATTGAAAATAACATTTTAACCCTGGGCTAGAGATAAAATATTTGTCAGATAGGAAAGAAGCACTGGTCCTTATGGTAACCACATTAGCCTTTAGTTTAAGGGCAATAGGAGGTCCAAATACTTTAGAGTTTATCCATGATGGGAGTAGTAATCCTTAGCCTTATGATTTGACTTTCTACATACCCAACAAATTGATTCTTTCTTTGACTAAAGCTTTCTGTGTATTTTTGGCAATATGTGTGACTTAGCCTGAAATTCAGATTTTTGCTATTGGTTTCATGAGGCATGGTATTTATTTTCAATCTTTAAGCTAACAAGCATGTCATTAAAAGTAAAATTTTTAGTTTTTGTTTTAAGCCTCTTGCAAATCTAGACCATGAAGATGGCAATTTTTAAATAAAAAATATAGCAACAAGCACTGCTTCATTAATTTCAATCTCTTTTATTTTCATATTAAACATAATCTCTTCAAATTCATAAAGTGCTTTTTAAAGTATCAATATTATTTTTGTTAATTTTGAAAATATGCATTAACAAGAATAATAGAGCAAACGAGAATAAAAATAATTCAAAAAATGGTTTAAGATAGTATGTGGATTGAAGTACATCAAAGTGTTATTTTCAGTAGGAAATGCCTTTAGTACACCGAAATAAATTTTTGCACTCCTTTCCTACAGTATTGGGATGAATCTCTATGCTTCTCTTCTAAATAAGACATTAAGTTGGACCTCATGTATACAATTAAGATAATTATTAAACCAATGACCATTCGATATGTTCATAGGAAAATATAGATTAAAAGGGAAAAAAAAGAGAATAAGAAGATAGTTTTCATATGGAGATAGAATTTATTATTTATTACATAAAAAATAATATAGATAAAATTTAGATCTAGAGAGAAGCACTTTATTAGGATAAAATACTGCTGAAGAGAGAACATGGTCCTCAGAATGAGGAACATAGACTACTATTCTGCCCACATTCTCATGCACCAACAGCTATAAGATAAGAGTATACAAGAAAAAAAAGGGAAATAAATTTTAGTTTCAACAAGAAAAAAGGTTGAAAGTCTCATCTAACAATCATTAATAGTTTTCTCAAGTCAACTTAAGATGAAGCCCAGTCCTATATAACAAGTGAAAGGCCTTTGTTCTCTTGATGCGCTCCATTGAAGGCATATTCTAACCTCAAAGAGGAAGTGTTGCTGCATATTTTCACTCTCTGACTTGGGGATGAGGTGGTAGCCCACATTAAGATTTGGGTGGCATTCTTCCATCCTTGAGGACATGTAAAACAGTGTCCTATCGTAGGGAATAAAATGGACGATCCCCGTGAAGGACCCTCCAACGCCTAATTAGTCAATGGCTAATTCACAGCTTCAGATATAAGAAGATTTTCTGAAGAGAAGAGCAAGAGGGTTGAGTCTCACAGAGTGATTGTCCTTTTTTTTAGGGTTCTTGAGATCCGGTATTTGAAGGGAGAGAATCTGGCAAGCTATTACCTAATTTTTGAAGGGCTGTTGTGGAAGTTGAGAGATGATAAGGCCCAATTGGACTATACTTTATCAGGGGGATTCGTGATCCCATGAATCATAAAGAAGGGAGCCTTATTAGGCTCCTGCTTTTACTTATGAAGGACTACTTTAGAAAGGAGTTTTGAGATCTTCGTAATTCAGTGATCTGATAGCCGAGATATTCATGGCGGACCGAGGATCGGCCAAAGAGGAGGGTCAGCCGTCGAGGAGGGTCGGTCGAAGAGGAGGGTTGGCCAAGTAGCTCCAAACTATTGAGGTTCGGTCGCTTTGTTCGAAAGCAAGACTCAGCAGAGCTAAAGGTCGGTCAGCTAAGGCTCAAATGGTAAAGCTTGGTCAACCAAGGCTCAAGCGGAGATGCTGAGTCAAGGGTCGATGGGGCGTCCTTCGATTTTTGAGGGTCGACGCAATCCCAATGTGGGAATGGCTCATTTGCCCACGTCAGCCTCTTATGCGGTGACTTTTTTATCCCGCATCACTTGCCCCCCCCCCCCCCCCCACATCCTAGTCCAAAGTTTGATTTCGGGCATAAGGAGTAGAAACATGGTAAATAATGCAATTAATGCAACAAGCAAATATACCAATGGTGAACATGTAATGAAATGTAACTAATTAAGAATTCTTGGAGCCTATAGGTTGCAAATAAGCTGTTTGGGTATTAATGAGAAAAACATACAATTCACAATTCTGTTAGTTTATGAAGCAAGGTAAAATTTTATTGTCAAAAAAATAGATAACTTCTAAACTGGCAATAATTTTTAATTTTATGAGTATATGTTCTATGGTTTAGAGGCATACATGTTCTTCTTTATGAGTATAAGTTACTTCAAGAGTTTCACTTTTTGTACCAGCCCAAACCTGCACAGACAATAAAAGGGTAAACAATGGATAGTCCTGATGATTGGGTGCCAGTAACCATAGAAAAGAGGTGATGGGCTAAATTAAGTGATTAAAAATAAATATACCAAAAAATTCACACCTTTATTGTGTGGTCCAGCGAACAAGATAATAAAAATTGATCCCAACAAAGTACTGACATAACAACCGATGTATGATCAGTAACTGGATGCACTGTAAAGTAGCAAGGTCCCATACCTGAAAGATATTTTGATGCAGGAACAATGTCTTGCACATCAAAATCAACAATCAATGGCACATAGTTTGCACATCATCTTATTATATATAAGTTATTTTATCATTTAAATGAACACCAGCACTTTTCGCCTTAAACCTAGGCTGCAAAAGCCTTTTACACTTAAATACGCCTAACGCTTTTAACAACATTAAGAACTCCTAAACACATGACCTTATCAAGACCAGATTATAGTATGTAGTGGTATGATTTTAATGATTTTCATGCAAGTAGCATCATAATTATTGTTGCTGCCAGATCACCTCTCAAGAGCACCGGACGAGAAAAGGGCTTCACAGACTTTCGAGAGATGACGCCTGCCTCCTTTTGGTCGGAAACCTGCAAGAAAAGTCCCAGACCAGTGGTTCCGGTGGGGACCCTCCGATGCTCAAGTCAGCGATTTGGAGAACAGGAATTAGGATGAGAGAAGATCTCCCTCCTCCTCATTGTGAGTCGGGGGCTTTATATACCTGTTCGGGGGTTCCTCTTACCCTTGCAGATAACAGTCAAATCCAATCTTCCGTTAAGATTGCTCCGCAGGTGGACGCACAGCTGCTAAACACGTACCGTAAATATCAGCAACTGCACACAGTATCTGTAACTGCTCATGATCCTAACAAAAAATGGGTGAGCGGGCTACGGGCAGTTTCTGAGGTGTTTCAAATTACCCTGTTCAATATTCGGAGTTGATTTCACGATTGGAACTATGGACCGATAGCATGCGAGGCGAGACCGAGGCTGAGGCGGGGCTCGAAGCCGAAGCTGAAGATGAGGCCGAGGCCGAAGCCAAGACTGAGATGGAGCTCGAGGCCGAGGTTGGGGACGATGTTGAAACTGAAACGAAGTTCACTGTTAAGACCGAGGCGTAGTCCGAAGCCGAAGCCGAGGCCGAGGCCGAAGCTGAGGCCAGCTAAAATCATTACTTTGCTCAAAAAATCGTGCGAGCTGTTACCGTACCGCCTGGGGGCGTGATTAGCCACATCAGATTCCCCCCCCCATCCCTGAGATGGGTGAGCATGCACTCTCCAATGAAAGGGGGTGTTTTGTCACCCGGTGGCTAATCCTCGAGCGTCACGCGTCTCCAAGGGCCATTCCTTCTTTAATGATGCATCAAACGCTACAACGCCATCATCTCGTCTGTCCCGGCCATTGAGATCGAGGGGATTTCCTTCGAGTAACAGGCTGCGGAAAGGCGGGCACATCATTGCGGTGAGGTCACCGTCGTCCCGTCATTGGCAATGCCCTTCGCATTCTGCACTCCGGGTGGTTGTCGTAATGATCTCCAGTGGCAAGTGGGCACATGGCTGAAGTGAACCAGGCGGGACAATTTGAAAAGACAAGACTATAAAAGGGGATCGTTCTCGATCCGAGCCGTCTTTACTGCCTTTACCTTCTTTCTCGTTCTGATCCTACTCAAGCCTGTTCATCTTCCACCACCCGAGCTCTTCGTCCTGATTCTTAGTTCTCAAATCCTTCAGGTTAGTTCTGTTTCCATGGCCTCTTCATCTATTTCGTGTTCGATCTCTGATTCTGAGGGTTATTCCCCCAACCTTCCACAGCCCTCTTCTTCTCCCGTGCCTAGCTGGTCCACCTCCGCGGAGGGTGCCCCAGTGGAACAGCGGCGAGCCACCGGGCGATTTTTCGCTGGGAATCGCCCGGTTGCCGGACAGGCTCCCATCCGACACCGTTCGGCCATCATCGGCCCATCTTCCCTTGCGAGGCAGTCTTCCAAGGGGACTGCCTCTATCATGACTGCCCAAGAGATAATCAATCTCAAGGCTTGCTACCAAATCCCTACTGACCTCCGCTTATACCGGCCTCTTTCCAAGGATAGGATAGCCTCCTCTTATCCCGGTAGGGTTGCCCTTTATGAAACCTACTTCAAGGCCGGCCTTCGCCTTCCTATTCACCCTTTCATACTTAACCTTTTAGACAGATATTCCTTATCTTTGGCTCAATTGGTTCTGAATTCCATTCGGACTATCATCGGTTTCCTAGTATTATGCCACATTCATGGGATAGAGGCTAGGATTTCTCTCTTCCGTTGTTTCTATACCCTTAGGAAACAATCGGTATGGTGGTCCTTTGCCCCCATACCAGCCAGAACCCTTAAGTTGTATCTTCCCACTTCCATCAAAGGGTGGAAAGATAGGTTTTTCTTCACCCAGGTTGAGGGGGTAAGGATCGAGTGGGGAATTTCCGACATCGAGCTAAACAAGGACCCGACAATTCTCCCAAGAGATCAAGAGGCGTTCAGATAGTTGATCACTGCCAACATCCCTCGATGCAACAAGCTGCTAGCCGAGAAGAATCTTCGGCTAGCAGGCCTTATTCCTGGCGATGGTGAGCAGCCACAACTTTTCATCCCTTCATCCGTTCTCCTCTTCCCTTTTTTTTTAATCCTTTGGCTTGTGCAGGTATGGCACCGTCACTTCAAGTAGTGAGAAAGGCCGCCGCTAAGGAGAGAAGGGCCCGAACGAATGGAGCCCCTGCCGAGAGAGGCCCAAAATCAAAGTCGTTAAAAGAGCTGAGGCCGGAGGAGCCTCAGGAAGAAATGAAGCCGAGGAAAGGAGACGACCTCGATCGCCTTCACCAGCGCCGCCCTCATCTCCTATCGACTTGACCAACACTCCTCCAGAGCAGAGGACCGAAGCACCGCCGCCACCGCCTACTGCTCCTAAGGTGGAGCCAACCAGCTCAGCCATAGGGCTAGTTCCAGAAGCCGCCCTATCCACCGAAGAGGCGGTGGCCGAGGAGCCTCCACAGGCTGAAGTGCCAGTGGAAGAGGCACCACCAGCATCTGACCCAGGCCGGTGGCTCCAGCATTCGCCGGTGCTGCGGAGGAAGGTGAGACCGATGCGCCTTCCTTCCAATCAATCCTGTTGCATCATAGCCATTGGGCCGAGTGGATGATGGCTCAGGTACATGTACCTAAGCTTCAGAGTGTCCTTCAGAGCCAAGGGACCTCTGTCTTCTTCCGAGAAGCGTCCATGGCTCACCTCTGGATAAGTGTTCTTCCCCTATCAATTTCAAGGACTTCATTTTCCTCTACTTAACCCGAATAATTTTTGGTACAGGCGATAAATTCTTTAGCTGCCATCCGAGGTCTTTTATCTCAGGCCAAGGCTACCCTCAGCCAGCTGCAGGAAAGTGCTAGTCAAGCCGAGGCCAGAGCAGAAAAGGCTGAGGCAGCTCTAGAGGTAGCCCAAGCAGAGGTGGCCCGGGCACAAAGGGCTGAGGCTGAAGCTGAGGTTGCCCGATTCAGAAATCTAGCCTGGGCTGAAAGGGCAGAGGAGGCGCTTGAGGTGGCTCAGCGCCAGGCAGCCAATGAGCTTGATAATGCTCAGGTGGCAGAGAAAAAAAAAAGGTGCAGAGGAGAAGAAAAAAATGGCAGAAGCAAAAGTTTTCTTGCTGAAGCACTGACTGCACTCTGCCACCATTGAAATAAAAGCGGCCGAGGAGCGGGCCGAGAATGCTGAGGAAATCGCCCACCGTTCCGATGCCGAGATAGCCGAGATGAAGGCGGCGGTGACCGTGGCTGAGAAGAAGGCCATCGAGGCCGTAGAGAATTTTAGGAAGTCTAACACTTACAACAAGGAGCTGGCCAAGACCACTGCCTTCCCGTATAACGGCGGCTTCTAGGATTGCAAGGATAAAATACAAGACTCTGCGGTCTCGAGGGAATCAAGGAGCTGAGCCAGACGAGGCTCCCGAGGATGATGGCCCAACTCCGGCTGAGCCTTGATTTTTTTTTTTTTTTTGTAATAAGGCCCAGCAAGAGCCGGCAATTTTGTAAGATGTTTATCAATCAATGAAAAACAACTTTTTATTAATTTTCGAGATTGTGTGTGCTCATTTTAGTATCAAGGCCGGGGCCAAGATCGTAGATCCCCTTTAGGAGCTGACACTGTAGTTAGGACATGGCCAATACTTGACATCGTTGCCAAGGCCGAAGTCAAGATGCAGAATTCGAAACTAGAGCTTTAAGGCTGAAGTTGAGACCAGGGCGCATTAAACACCGATCCAATGTAGGCTTATGTACTGACACAAAATCGGGTTGGAGCACCGACCTTTAATCGAGCC
This sequence comes from Calamus simplicifolius, assembly GCA_900491605.1. NCBI lineage: Eukaryota > Viridiplantae > Streptophyta > Magnoliopsida > Arecales > Arecaceae > Calamus > Calamus simplicifolius. The sequence continues at coordinate 129,521 of UESW01004775.1, forward strand.
GAGTGTTGACGCAGGGTCGGGCGTAAGTACCGATGCTGAGTCGGACGTGAATGCCAATGCAAGTCTTGGTAGAGTGCCGACGCGGGGTCAGATTTAAGCGTTGATGGAGTCGGTAGAGCGCCGATGCAGAGTCGGGCTCGAGTGTCGATGGAGTCGGGCTTTGAATGCCGATGCGGAGTTGGGCTTGAGTGCCGATGCGGAGTCGGGCTTCGAGTACCGATGCGAGTCGTGCTTGAGCTGAATAAGTAGGATTGCTTGAAGGGACTTTCATTAGTGAAAAGCAAACATCATTTTTGGAGACACGCTCAAGCTTACGATATTAATATCTTCACTGGTAATACCGACAGAGATTGTCCGCATTCTACGTATAACGAATAGGTTTCCCATCCAGTTCCTCGATCCGGTATGCTCCACGATGAAGTACATCAGTGACTCGGTAAGGTCCTTCCCAGTTGGGAGACAACTTTTTCCCTCTGTTGGTTTGGAGACTTCGCTCGTCTGAGGACCAAGTCTCCAGGGAGGAATGTTCTGGGGCGAACTCGGGCATTGTAATACCTTGCGATCCTTTGTCAGTAGGAAGCCATTTTGAGTTGTGCGCGATCGCGAAGCTCATCGACAAAGTCAAGGCTAGCTCTTAGCTAGTTGGGATTGTCCTTCTCATTGTACGATTGTGTTCGGGGACTAGGGATGCCAATCTTCACTGGAATGACTGCTTCCAATCCAAACACAAGGCTAAAAGGAGTTTCTTCCGTGGGGGTTCGGGGCGTCGTGTGATAAGCCCACAACATGTTCGGGAGCTCCTCCGCCCATCTTCCTTTGAAATCATCCAGACGTGTCCTAAGCCCTTGAAGTATTGTTTGATTTGTTACTTCAACTGCTCCGTTTGTTTGCGGATGACCGATAGAAGTGAACCTCTGATATATTCCTAGTTCGGCACAAAAGTCTTTGAATGGAATGTTGTCGAACTAGCATTCGTTGTCGGTAACAAGTGTGTGGGGTAGTCCAAACCGACAAATAACAGACTTCCAGAAGAAGTTTCTCACCTTGGCTTCGGTAATCTTGGCCAATGCTTCGGCCTCTACCCATTTGGTGAAGTGGTCGATGGCAACGAGCAAAAACTTCCACTGACCAGAGGCTGGAGGGAATGGTCCCAAGATGTCTATTCCCCACTGGACGAAAGGCCATGGAGCTGACAGAGGGCTCAGCTGACAACTATCGCACTTTCGGACCAGCTCGGCCGCGTCTTCCTGCATGGTGGGCCAATAATAGCCTTGGCATAGGGCCTTGTATGATAGCGCTTTGCCCTCCAAGTGGTTTTCGCAAATACCTTCATGGATCTCATGGAGGATGTAGTCGGCTTCTGTGGGACCAACACATCTAAGAAGGAAATGAGAGAAAGATCTTTGGTACAGTTGTCCGTCGAACATCAGGAACTTGTGTAATCGCCACTTGAATAGCTTGGCTTCGGCAGGGTTGGCTGGGAGGGCACCAGCGGTGAAGTATTGGGTGTAAACATCCATCCAGGAAGGCTCTTCGCGAACTGGCATGGATTCTTCTACCGCGTCGATGCTTGGGGCTTCTAGATGCTCCACATAGGTCCTTCCCAAGGTCCCGTCGGCCGAGGTGGCTAGTCGGGACAAAGCATCAGCTCTAGCATTCTCCTCCCGAGGAATGTAGCTGACGCTGAAATGGGCCAAGAGAGAGGCTTGTGACTGCACCATACTCAAGTAACGGGACATAGTTAGATCCCGCACCTCGTACTCCCCTTTGATCTTATCGGAGATGAGTTGGGAGTCGGTGAAGACTCTAAGGCATTTCACCTCGAGCTCCCGTGCCAGCTTCATCCCTAACAGTAAGGCTTCATACTCAGCCTGGTTGTTGGTGGTTGGAAAGAGGAAACGGAGAGCGTACTCAATCACAACTCTGTCTGGACTAGCTAGGATGAGGCCTGCCCCGCTCCCTTAAGAATTGGATGCTCCATCCACATGAAGGATCCATCCTCCCCACTTCCCTCGAATGCAACATCCGAAGAGTTTGCATGGGACTCCTTCGGCTGCTCTTCTGTCCAAGTACACTCGATCAGGAAATCTACCAAGACATGAGACTTTATAGCCGACCTAGCTCGAAACGATAGGTTAAATTCCCCCAGCTTGAGTGCCCACTTCGCCAGTCAGCCAGAGGTATCGAGGTGAGAAAGGATTGCCTTGAATGGTTGATCTGTAACCACCACGATCGGGTGAGCTTAGAAATAAAGCCTAAAGCGCTGGGCAGAGATGATCAATACAAAGATAATCTTCTCGACTCTTGAATATCTAGTCTCTGCATCATGAAGCACCTTACTGGTGCAGTATACTGGCTTTTGCGTTCCATCAGCATCCATGTGAACAAGCACGGAGCTGACAGCCTTGGGAGAAGCTACAAGGTACAGGAGGAGCTCCTCCCCGTCCCTTGGTTTGGATAATAATGGCGGGGTGGATAAGAATTCTTTTAACCCCTCGAAGGCCTTCTGGTACTCTCTCGTCCACTCGAAGCCGTTGACTTTGCGCAGCACCTTAAAGAAAGGCAGACATCTTTCCGCAGACTTAGACAAAAAATGGCTCAAGGCCGCCACCCTTCTAGTCAAGCGCTGCACCTCCTTCTTGTTAGCCAGAGACCTCATGTCCAAGATGGCTCAGATCTTATCAAGGTTCACCTCGATTCCATGCTACATCACCAAGAAACCCAAGAATTTGCCCGCTGTCACCCCAAAAGCGCACTTGCCGGGGTTCAGCCTCATCTGGTATCGGTGGAGGTTGCCAAAAGTCTCCGCCAGGTCAGCAATGTGGTTAGTGGTATGGATACTTTTGGTTAGCATGTCATCCATGTACACCTCCATGTTATATCTGATCTAGTCTTCAAAGACTTTATTCATCAACCTCTAGTAAGTGGCCCCCATGTACTTTAGTCCGAACGACATCACCATGTAGCAGTATATCCCTTTTTGGTCATAAATGAGGTAGCTTCCTCGTCTGCTGGGTCCATCTTGATCTGGTTGTACCCAAAGAAGGCATCCATGAAGCTAAGAGTCTCGTGACCGGATGTAGCATCCATCAGCTGGTCAATCCAAGGCAAGGGGAAGCTGTCCTTGGGGCATGCTTTGTTGAGGTCAGTGAAATCTATGCACATCCTCCAGCTCCCATTAGCCTTACGGACCATCACAATGTTAGCCAACCAGTCGGAGTAATGGACCTTCCGAATGTGGCCTGTAGCCTCCAGCTTGTGGATCTCTTCGTCAATGGCCTTCTGTCAGTCTGGGGCAAAGCTTCTCTTCTTCTGCCAGACCGGCTGGCATCCTAGTTTGATGTTGAGCTAGTGAGTAATTACCTCCTCAGGGATGCCCGGCATGTCAGACAATGACCATACAAAGATGTCAGAGTTGGCTCGTAGAAAAGCAAGAAGCTAATCGTGCACCTCTTCCAGGAGTAGGGCTCCAATTTGGATGGTCCTTGTTGGGTCTTTCCCCAATAGGAAAGTCAATAGGTGCTCGGCCGGCTCCCCTCTCCTTTCTAAGTCTCGGGGGTTGATCGGCTCAGGTGCTATAGCCGACGTTGCTCCCTGTGGGCTGGAGGCCAAGTGGTAGCAGAGCGGTAGTGGGCTCTGCTCCCCCGTCATCTCCCCAACTCCCTCACAGGTAGGAACTTTACTAGTAGTCTTTTGGTAGAGATAACAGCATCCAGAAGGTTCAAACCGGGTCTCCCAAGGATGGCGTTGTAAGCTAGTGGGATCCGGACTACAAGGAAATTCGTAAGGACCGTGCTCTGGCACGGTGAAGTTCCAGCTGTAACAGGGAGAGTGATCTCCCCCTCAACCCTTACAAAATCTCCAGTAAAACCCATTAAGGGTGTGATGATGGATCGAAGCGAGTTGTTAGACAAATTCATCCGAACAAAAGCTTTGTAGCTCAAAACATCAACTGAACTTCCACTGTCTACTAAAATTCTCTTTACAGGGTACTTTGCTATCGTCATAGATACAACAACGCTATCATCATGTTTGTTAGCTACCCCTTCTAAATTCCTTTTAAAGAAAGGAATTACATAATCTACCCCCTCCTCACGCTGCATTTTAGAATTGCTACCTGCCCCCCAGGAGATCATGGCTACCGTCTTCTTTGTCGGGGCGTTGTCCATGCCGATTAGAGGTACAGGAGGTGCCGATGGGCCTGGGGCAGCAGGATTTTCTCTTTGGGCGAACTTGCCTAGATGACCCTGCTGGACAAGTTTTTCGATGGTCTTCTTCAATAGGTGGCAGTCTTATGTATCGTGGCCATAATCTTTGTGGTATCGGCAATATAGCTCTTTACTGCGGGGAACTCCGGGCCTCATGGGGGGTGGACGCCAGAGGTAGGGCTCATCCTTAATCTCTAACAGAATGTGGGATATTAGGGCAAGGAGAGGAATGAAGTGTTCTTTGGGAACCAACGCCTGGGGTCGATTATCTAGACGACGAGGCGGCTCAGGCTTTCTGGACCATACCCCAGCAGGTTCCGAAGGTACTGGCTTCTTGCCGGATCCTTTGTCAACCTCCCTCCTAGAGGAGTCTGCTTCGTCAGAGCGGATATACTTCTGCGCCTGGCTCAGCAGTTCAGCATAAGAGCTTGAAGGCTTTTTATCTAGGGAGTAAGCAAACTTGAAAGGACGGAGTCTCCACTTCAGGGCCAGAGTGGCCACGGAGTCCTCAAGATTGTAGACCTCGAGCACAACCTCCTTGAACTGAGCCATAAAGTCCGTTAAGGTTTTGTCGCTCCTCTGCTGGATGACGAACAAGTTATCAGCCACCCAGGGAATCTTCCGACACACATCAAAGTGGGCCAAGAAAGACCGCTCGAGCTGCCTGAAAGAGCTGATACTACATGGTGGTAAATGGGAATGTCACGCACGTGCTGCCTTCCGAAGTGTAGCTGGGAAGGCGACGCAGAGGAGAGAATCCGTCGCCCCCTGAACTTGCATAAGGACCTTATAGCTCTCCAGATGATCCAGGGGGTCCATCGTGCCATCGTATGGATCCAGCTGGGGTAGACAAAACCGGGGTGGGATCGGTTCCTCCATAATACGGAGAGAAAGCAGGGAGCGGTGGTCGTAGTCCATCCCGTGTGGGTTGGTGATTCTATGGCTAAGCTCCTCCAACCGTTGATGGTATTCGTTCAACCGTTGCTCGGCCCGGTGAGCGGTCTTCCTGTTGGTGTCTTCCTTTGAGGATTTGGAAGATGAATAGGGAGAAGGCTGTCGGTGCAGTGAATGCACTTGCTTAGGTTCCTTCTCACCACGCAGCCTGAGAAAGCGATCAGAATGATGAGAAGGAGGCCGTCTCCACTTGGAGGTTTCTTGGCGACAAGACTTCAGGGATGCGCGGTGGAAGGCCTCCGGAGGGGTCCTACCACGACAAGGGTGGGAGGCCTCCGAAGGGGTCCTGCCACGATGAGACTGGCTAGCTCCATGACCCTCCACATGAGGTGGAGAGTGTTGGGGTGGCAATGACGTGGTGGCGGAGCACTACTCCTGTAGTCCCCACGCCACCGCCATCTTGTCCCGAACCTACTTGGTCAAGGCATCAAACCGATCAGCTTGGTTAAACGACGACTATACGGGAGGCGGAATAGGGATGTTGGCCTTCGACTGCTTAGCCCGCGGGAGGCGTCCCCCGGCCTGGCTGGTGGAGGCCTCCTGCGCTCATGTAACCACCATCTTCTTCCTTGCAGAGGTTGTGGGGTCGCTATTGGCTTATGGGGGCTAGCGTCTCCCTTGTGATTCGCTGCCATGGGCTTATGGGGGCCCACATATGGTGTTGACCCAATTGAGGATTTTGATGATTAACAAAACTATTTGAGTATAACATTTGATGTTACTAATGATTTTGATTAAGTCTTTCAGTTTATAAGTCTATTTGATTATCAAAATCAAGAAGGAAAATCAAGTTCTAGTTTGAATCTAATGTCAAGGTAAGACTGCAGAGATTAGAGTCGACACATGAAATCGCAGAGCCGATTCCGAAAATGGCACAGACTTAGAGTCGACTCCGGGACTGTGAGAGCCGACTCTATCAGAAACAACAGAACGTTGGATTTTCAGGCCACGACTTAGAGTCGACTCCCAGACTGTTAGAGTCGACTCCAGAAGAATTTTGTGTCGACCCCAGAAAAGTCAGAGACGACTCCAGATTGAGCGGATTAAATTATTTCGAGTTAGAGACGACTCCAGAAAAGCCAGAGCCGACTCCAGAATGTCAGACACGGCTCCAGAACTGTCATAACGACTCTAAACTTTTACTTTATCAATTTTAATCCCAACAACTATTGTTATTTATGGATCTAATCCTTTTTCACTTGCTTCTAACGGATAGTTTTACACTATTTATGGATTAATCGAATCTATAAGAAGAGGGGTGATTGCATCCCAAATAAGGAGAGAAGAAAAATCAAGAAAGAGGCAAAAAGAAGAGAATAGAGAAAATCCTTGAGATCCATCAGAAAAGAAAAGAGGGAAAACCTGTAAGGAAAGATCATACTCATTCCCCAAGAGAAGAGAAAGAGATTCCAAGCCTTCACTGTTTTATTTAGAAAAAATCTCAAAAGAAGGGAGAAGCCCTAGTTTTTCCAATCTTCTGAACCTCAAGAGCATATTCAAAGGAAGATCCATTCAAAGGAAGAGAAGGAAGAAGCCACCAAGATCTTCGAATCAGGCTTTGGTTCCTAATCTCTATTTATTGTTTCATTATTGTATATTTGCTCATTGAAGGAGCAGTTTGCTTTTGTAAACTCATTATACTATTTGCTAGGTCAATATGGTGATTGATTCAGTTGAGGCAGTTAGCCTTGTGCAAGCATTTGCTTCTGGTTTTAGGTTTTGTGATGGTGAGCCTTGAAAACCAGCTGGGTTCGTTGTGCGCCCGGGAAAACAACAAGTTTGAGTTGTGAGCTTGCAAAACAACTCTGCTGTAATCTGTTTGATTATAGTGTGGACCAAGAGGTACTTGGGAGTGGACGTAGGTGTAGGTACACCGAACCACTATAAAATCTATTGTGTTTGCCGTGATTGTCTCTTTATCTTCAACTCTTCATTTATAGTTACTTAGTTTTAAATCTGTGAATCTAAGTTTTTATTTCTGCTGGGGGTTATCTATTCAAAAGAGTTTAATTTTTGAAAAACCCAATTCACCCCCCCTCTTGGGTTGCTATCTGGACCAACAATTGGTATCAGAGCTAGTGCTCATTTGATTTGATCTAACGATCAAGAGTCAAAGATCCACATGGCAACTCAAGCTGGTTCATCTTTTTTGAAGGTCAATCTACTAATAGACCACCCTTATTTAATGGTTCTAACTATGGTTATTGGAAAGCTAGAATGAAAATATTCATTCAAGCACTTGACTATGATCTATGGAGTATTATAGTCAATGGACCACACACACCCACTGCTAGAGTAATGGCATGGAGATTCCTAAACCGGAAACGGAATGGGATGAACATGATAGAAAATTGGCACAACTCAATGCCAAAGCAATGAATGTCTTATACTGCTCATTAGATGCAAATGAATTCAATCGCATATCTATTTGCATTTCTGCAAAGGAAATCTGGGATAGACTTGAAGTTACCCATGAGGGAACAAATCAAGTCAAGGAATCCAAGATTAACATGCTAGTTCATAAATATGAATTGTTTAAAATGGATGCATGTGAATCTATTGCTGATATGTTTACAAGATTTACTGACATAGTTAATGGTTTAAAAAGTCTTGGTAAATCTTATAATAATTCTGATCTTATGAGAAAGGTCTTGCGTTCCTTGCCTAGGACTTGGGAAGCTAAGGTGACGCAATACAAGAAGCAAAGGATCTAAGTACACTACCCCTAGAAGAACTGTTGGGATCCTTGATGACTCATGAGCTTCAAATCAAGCAACATGTTGATGAAGATGAGTCAAAGAAGAAAAGAAATATGGCTCTTAAGATTTCTGAATATATGGAAGAGCCTCATGAATCCGAGGATGAAAGTGATGATGAGGACATGGCACTCATCACAAGAAAATTTAAAAGATTCATGAAGAAGAAGTTTGAAAAGAAAAAGCCCTTTGCAAGAAAAGATGAGGACAAGGGCAAAGAAAAGGAAGTTATTTGTTTTGAATGCAAGAAGCCGGGTCACTTTAAATCTGAATGCCCTCAACTAAAGAAAGGCACCCGGAGGTTCAAAAAGAAGGCAATGATGGCCACATGGAGCGATTCGGAAAGTACAAGTTTTGAAGAAGAAGAAAAGAGTGAAATGGCCAATCTATGCTTCATGGCGGACAACGATGAGGTAAGTCCGAGTTTTCTTGATGACTTCACTTTTGATGAATTACATAGTGCTTTTTATGAATTAATGGATGATTTTGCAAACCTAAGTTCAAAGAACAAAGATTTGAAAACTCAAATGCAAAAACTATCATTAGAAAATGAAAAGCATGTTATTGATAAAGAACTTTTAATAAAAGAAAAAGAAAGTTTGAAAAATGAAGTTGATAGACTTAAACCTATAGTTGATAAATTTACACTAAGCTCTATCAAACTTAATATGATTTTGGAAAATCAAAAGGCTATTTTTGATAAAGCTGGATTAGGATATAATCCACTTAAAAAGCAAAAATCATTGAAAAACATTTTTGTACATGCTGAAAAATCATTAAACATTACTTGTTTTAAATGTGGAGACAAAGGACATAAATCACATATGTGTAAATCTTCACATAGAAAGAAAAAGATGATTTGGGTTCCCAAAGGAACAATTTTTAATGCTTCTAACCATGAAGGACCCAAGAAGGCTTGGGTACCTAAAATTAAGACATAAATGTTTTGCAGGAGTGTCTTGCAGCCATCAGACTGAAAAGAAAATGGTACCTGGACAGTGGTTGCTCAAGACACATGACGGGTGACAAAGATCAATTCATCACCCTTGAATCAAAAAGAGGTGGAGTAGTTACTTTTGGTGATAATGGTCAAGGCCATATCATGGGCATTGGTAAGATTCAAATTACTCCATCTACTCATATTGATAATGTTTTATATGTTGATGGACTTAAACATAATCTAATAAGTATTAGCCAACTGTGTGACAAAGGTTTCAAGGTCTCCTTTGAAGCTTCTGTTTGCACTGTTACTAATCCCATTGATAATAGCATTATTTTTGTTGGTAAACGCTATGGCAATGTGTACTTAATTGATTTGAGTAATTTATCTCCAAGTAATCATTGCTTAGTTGCTGATAATGCTAGAATGAATGAGATTGGTTGGCTGTGGCATCGTAGATTAGGTCATGCAAGCACACACCTAATTTCAAATTATTAAAAATGGATTTAGTTAAAGGTATTCCTAGTCTAAATTTTGAAAATAATCGAATATGTGATGCATGTCAATTTGGAAAACAAACAAGAACTTCTTTCAAATCTAAGAATGTTGTTTCAACTACTAGGCCACTAGAGCTACTACACATGGACCTTTTTGGACCTACTAGAACCACAAGTCTAGGAGGAAAGAAATATGGTCTAGTGATAGTAGATGATTACTCTAGATTCACTTGGGTAATGTTTTTGGCTCACAAAGATGAGACTTTCTCAATATTCATGAAATTTGTTAAGAAAGTCACAAATGAGAAAAACACTACCATAGTGTCTATTAGAAGTGATCATGGAACTGAATTTGAAAATCACTTATTTGAAAAATTCTGTTTTGAAAAAGGCATACATCATAACTTCTCTGCACCTAGAACACCACAACAAAATGGAGTTGTAGAAAGGAAGAATAGGACTTTAGAAGACATGGCCCGTACCATGCTATGTGAAAGCCAACTTCCAAAATATTTTTGGGCGGAAGCTATAAACACAGCTTGTTACATTCTAAATAGAGCCCTAATTAGACCTATCCTTAAGAAAACTCCCTATGAACTTTGGATCAATAGGAAACCAAATTTAAGTTATTTTCATGCATTTGGTTGTAGATGTTTTATTCATAACAATGGTAAGGATAATCTTGGGAAGTTTGATGCAAAGTCTGATGAAGGTATCTTCCTAGGATATTCTACATCTAGCAAAGCATATAGAGTATTTAATAAGAAAAGCTTAGTTGTAGAAGAATCCATTCATATAGTGTTTGATGAGTCTTTAGCATCAAGTTCAGATAAAATTGATGATGAGGAAGATACATCTTTGATTGAAAGAGATATTGAAAAATTAAATGTATCTTCAGATCAAGAACCTGAAGTTAAGGATGATGACTCACCTAAGGATGATGGTATTGATACTGTTCAAAATGATCAAGATCTACCTAGAGATTGGAGATATGCTTATGGTCATCCTAAGGACCTAATCATAGGTGATCCATCTCAAGGTGTAAGGACTAGATCATCAATGAGAGATATCAATAATCATCTTGCATTTGTATCTCATATAGAACCTAAGACTATAGAGGAAGCCGAAAAAGATAGTTATTGGATGATAGCAATGCAGGAAGAGTTAAACCAATTCACTAGAAATCAAGTCTGGACCCTAGTTGAAAGACCTAAAAATTACCTATAATAGGATCTAAATGGGTATTTAGAAATAAATTAGATGAAAATGGCATAGTAATTAGAAACAAAGCTAGACTAGTTGCAAAAGGATATAATCAAGAAGAAGGTATAGATTTTGATGAAACTTTTGCACCTGTTGCTAGATTAGAAGCCATTAGGCTACTACTTGCATTTGCATGTCATATGAATTTCAACTTATTTCAAATGGATGTTAAAAGTGCATTTCTAAATGGTTTTATAAATGAGGAAGTTTATGTTGAACAACCTCCTGGTTTTGAAGATCATGAATTTCCAAACCACGTCTTCAAACTACACAAAGCACTTTATGGTTTAAAGCAAGCACCTAGAGCTTGGTATGATAGATTAAGTAAATTTTTAATTGAAAATAACTTTTCTAGAGGAAATGTTGATAAAACATTGTTTTTAAAAAGAAAAGGAAAGGATTTACTAATCGTTCAAATTTATGTTGATGACATTATATTTGGTGCTACTAACAATCTTCTTTGTCAAGAATTTGCTAAGCTAATGCAGGGAGAATTCGAGATGAGCATGATGGGAGAACTAAACTTCTTCCTTGGACTTCAAATCAAACAAGAGAAAGCAGAATTTTCATTAACCAAACAAAGTATACAAAGGAAATACTCAAGAAATTTGGTATGGAATCTGCTAAACCTCTTGGTACGCCAATGAGTCCCTCATGCAAGCTGGACAAGGATGAAGTAGGTAAGAAAGTAGATCAAAAGCATTACAGAGGTATGATTGGATCACTTCTTTATCTAACTGCAAGTAGGCCAGATATCATGTTTTCTGTCTGCTTATGTGCAAGATATCAATCTAATCCTAAGGAATCACATTTACTTGCTGTTAAAAGAATCTTTAGATACTTAAATGGAACTAAAAATGTAGGATTATGGTATTCTAGAGACTCAACCTTAAAATTGATTGCTTATTCTGATTCTGACTATGCTGGTTGTAAGTTAGATAGAAAGAGTACAAGTGGGGTATGCCAACTTTTAGGAAGTAACTTAATCTCTTGGTTTAGCAAGAAGCAAAATTCGGTTGCATTATCCACTGCTGAGGCAGAGTATGTTGCAGCTGGAAGTTGCTGTGCTCAAATCCTTTGGATTAAGCGACAACTTGAAGATTATGGTATCACACTTGATAAAATACCTATTAAATGTGATAATACAAGTGCTATCAATCTAACTAAAAATCCAATTCAACATTCAAGAACTAAACACATTGAAATTAGACATCACTTTATTAGAGAACATGTAACTAACAAAGATGTTTGTCTTGAATATGTTAATACGGATGATCAATTAGCTGATATCTTTACCAAACCTTTGAGTGAGGAGAGATTTTGCTATCTTAGAGGAGAATTAGGAGTTTGTGATCCTTTAGAATAATTTTCTGAAACTCCTAAGGACAACAACTATCTAGACTTCTATAATTTTTGAAAATCCTCTATGTTCAATAAGGAAATTTATCTAGAAAGTTGATTTATTGTTTCCCCAATTGTTAAGGAACACTTATCTAGAGTTTGATGATTAATTTGATCAGTTTCAAATCCTTGAAATCTGATTTTTCTCTGAAACTATTGTGGAGTCGACACCTTCAGTTTGTGGAGTCGACACCTTCTTATTTTGATGTTCTGTCTGGGCAATTAGAGCCGACTCTGGCTTCTGTAGAGCCGACTCTAATTCGGGCGCTGACAGATTCTCTGGTTTGGAGCCGACACCTCGTTTTCGGGAGTCGACTCTAAGTGGAACTAGGTCAAAATAAAAAGGGCGGAGTCGACCCCAAATGATTTCTATCGTCTCCTAAACCACCTTTAAGCTGTTCCAAACCGATTCCAAACCCTCCAAATCCCTCAAAACCTTTGATTACTCAGTCCAATCGAATCCAATGGCTCCCAAAAGGCGTGCTACCATTGGTGGTTCGACTGTTCCGACGAAGCGCCGTTCAAATCGGAGGCAACCTTCGTCATCTTCTTCATCTGCCACTCAAGATGACTCTCCACCCTCACCATCTTCTCCAAAAGTCGACCAATTAGCTGGTAAGGCCATTACAACCAGAAGGAAAGTCGATTTCAACTTCTTTATTTCGAAGGCTTTGCTATTGGGCGATTGTTGCAAGAAATGGGATGGGAGAAGGTCTGCTCTTTGGATATTCCTACCTACCCCGCCCTAGTAAGAGAGTTTTATAATGATTTAAGTAGAGGAGAGGGAGGATTAGTAAGTGTTGTAAGAGGAACAAAGGTAGTCATCACAGCCGAATTTCTTGGTAATTTATTGGAAATGCCTACTATTGGACTTATTGAATATCATCATGAAGATAGAGGAGGAGCTCTATCAAGGATGTTAGGAAGAGAAGTCTCTGAGTTTGAGGAAATTTTAGCAAACCAACTTAATTTAGAACTCAGACTGCTTCACAATATTGTGGGAGGATTCTTTTTCCTAAAATCGGAAGGTTTGAGTATGTCTCGGAGCGAGACATTTATTAATGGACTGCATACTCACTGGTAGACCCTTAAATCTTGCTGAGATGATGATAGGCTATATGGCAGAGCAGCTACTAAGAAGAGATCTACATTGCCGTATGGTATGGTTTTAACTTTAGTTTTCAGAAGCCAAGGTGTTCTTATAATGGACAATGAGCCACTAAGAAAGTTAAGACATACAGATTACTATAGTGTCTCTACAATTCACCGAATGGGCTTTAGAAAAGAAAATGGAAACTGGATTAAAAGAGGTCATGAGGCCAGAGCTGAGGAAGTTAGAGTTGAGGAAGTCAGAGGAGAAGACATTCCTGAACCATCTGTTGGACCATCTTCTGCTGGACCTTCTACTGGACCACCTGCTGACCCTCAGAAGCTGGACCAAGCTCTCAACTTCCACATCAGTCAGCAATGGCATCAGAAAGATTTTTGAGGAGCAAATTGGTCAGCTCAGGGCTTTACTTGCTGAGTATGACAATGTAAGACAAATGATATGTGTAAATTAAGAGAGGAGTTCAATCAACTAAAGGAGGAGATTAATTCAAGACTTGACATGATTTCTTTTTCACTTAGCAATTCCGTCGAAACCTTTAGCACTGATCTTCATAGTATTTTTGAAAGGATGGAAGGCATTGCTGACGGTTCTGAAAAGTATCTTCATGCTACAAGTCAACTAAAGAAAGATATTGACCTTGCTGTTTCTCAGATTGAAGCATGTCTTGAAAGCTTTAAGAAAACCCAAAAAGATGATGTTATGGAGATGATCGGACATCTAAAGAAAATAGTGTACAAGCATATTTGATATTCAATCCTAGGTTGTATCTTAGGATTTCTTGTTTTCTTTCTTAGCATGTATATAGGACTTAAATACTTAAATCTGTCTTTTTTTTAATACATGTAATAGATCTTGCTTTGGAATACAAATGGTTGAATGAATATTACACTTTTATTACAAATTTGTCTTTGATTGAATGTCAATGAATGTCAATTCCTATCTTTATGACTATTCGAACCAACATCCTCGCTTTGATAACATTCCTTATTTGCTTTTAAAACTCACCTTATTGTTGATAACAAAAAAGGGGGAGAGATGAGTGTATAATGCATAAAAGGAAAAAGAGAATTTTTAAGAGTGTATAATGAAGAGAAAGAAAATGAAGAACTATTCTGCGAATAGAAAGAATGAGAGATTTTTTTGAAAAAATTCAGTCTATCTACATAGGGGGAGTTATTCAATGCAGGGGGAGCTTAATAAATTTCTCCATATAAATGTTGAATCATTGATTGATGTCATGTTTTGTTTATCTTTATTCATTTTAAATGTTGGCATCAAATTCTCTATTACAAAGTCTCTAAGCTTTAAATTCTCAATTCAAATGAATTTCTTTAATGCATATACTCAAAGTTTTTGTCATCATCAAAAAGGGGGAGATTGTTGACCCAATTGAGGATTTTGATGATTAACAAAACTATTTGAGTATAACATTTGATGTTACTAATGATTTTGATTAAGTCTTTCAGTTTATAAGTCTATTTGATGATCAAAATCAAGAAGAAAAATCAAGTTTTGGTTTGAATCTAATGTCAAGGTAAGACTGCAGACATTAGAGTCGACATATGGAATCGCAGAGCCGACTCCGGAAAATGGCACAAACTTAGAGTCAACTCCGGGACTGTAAGAGCCGACTCTATCAGAAACAACAGAACGTTAGATTTTCAGGCCATGACTTAGAGTCGACTCCCGGACTGTTAGAGTCGACTCCAGAAGAATTTTGTGTCGACCCCAGAAAAGTCAGAGACGACTCCAGATCGAGCGGATTAAATTATTTCGAGTTAGAGCCGACTCCAGAAAAGCCAGAGCCGACTCCAGAATGTCAGACACGGCTCCAGAATTGTCAGAATGACTCTAAACTTTTACTTTATCGATTTTAATCCCAACAGCTATTGTTATTTATGGATCTAATCCTTTTTCACTTGCTTCTAACGGATAGTTTTGCACTATTTGTGGGTTAATCGAATCTATAAGAAGAGGGGTGATTGCATCCCAAATAAGGAGAGAAGAAAAATCAAGAAAGAGGCAAAAAGAAGAGAATAGAGAAAATCCTTGAGATCCATCAGAAAAGAAAAGAGGGAAAACCTGTAAGGAAATATCATACTCATTCCCCAAGAGAAGAGAAAGAGATTCCAAGCCTTCACTGTTCTATTTAGAAGAAATCTCAAAAGAAGGAAGAAGCCCTAGTTTTTCCAATCTTCTGAACCTCAAGAGCATATTCAAAGGAAGATCCATTCAAAGGAAGAGAAGGAAGAAGCCACCAAGATCTTCGAATCAGGCTTTGGTTCCTAATCTCTATTTATTGTTTCATTATTGTATATTTGCTCATTGAAGGAGCAGTTTGCTTTTGTAAACTCATTATACTGTTTGCTGGGTCAATCTGGTGATTGATTCAGTTGAGGCAGTTAGCCTTGTGCAAGCATTTGCTTGTGGTTTTAGGTTTTGTGCTGGTGAGCCTTAAAAACCAGCTGGGTTCGTTGTGCGCTCGGGAAAATAACAAGTTTGAGTTGTGAGCTTGCAAAACAACTCTGCTGTAATCAGTTTGATTATAGTGTGGACCCAAGAGGTACTTGGGAGTGGACTTAGGTGTAGGTACACCGAACCACTATAAAATCTATTGTGTTTGCCGTGATTGTCTCTTTATCTTCAACTCTTCATTTATAGTTGCTTAGTTTTAAATCTGTGAATCTAAGTTTTTATTTCCGCTGGAGGTTATCTATTCAAAAGAGTTTAATTTTTGAAAAACCCAATTCACCCCCCCTCTTAGGTTGCTATCTGGACCAACATATGGCATTGGTGCTTGACAGCCCAACCAACCGGTGCGTGCCACGTGGACGCACTGCAAAGCCCCTCATGTCCACCCACCGCTTAGCGTGGGGCTCTGCGCTACCGTTGTGAACTGTGGGGGGTGCCCTGCAGGAATCAGCCTTGGGCCTTAAGGAAATAAAGTACTGCCTTTACTGATAGCTATAGCTTTTGGTAAGATGGTAAGGGGCTTGATCCTACAACATGGTATCAGAGCGAGGTTGTTGGTTCGAATCCCCCGGGTGTCGCTGGGGGGGGGGGGGGAGAATTGTTGGCTTATGGGGGCCAGCGTCTCCCTTGTGATTCGCTGCCATGGGCTTATGGGGGCCCACATATGGCATCAGTGCTTGACAGCCCAACCAACCGGTGCATGCCACGTGGATGCACTGCGAAGCCCCTCATGTCCGCCCGCCGCTTAGCGTGGGGCTCTGCGTTGCCGTTGTGAACTGTGGGGGGTGCCCTGCAGGAATCAGCCTTGGGGCTTAAGGAAATAAAGTACCGCCTTTACTGATAGCTATAGCTTTTGGTAAGATGGTAAGGGGCTTGATCCTAAAACCGAAATTGTTGACCCAATTATTGATTTTGATGATTAATAAAGGAATTGAATATATTTATTTGATTACTAATAGATTTGATAAGTGTTTCAGGGCTTAAAAATATTTGATTGATTTAAAGGCATTAAGAAACGTGTTTTGAATCAATTGCAAAATATAAGTTTCAAAGTTTCAGAGCCTGGAGTCGACACCTAGGAATGCTAGAGCCGACCCCATGGCCAGTCAAATATTCTTCTAATTTTTGATACGGTCCGGAGCCGACACCTAGAGTTTCGGAGCCGACACCCAGAGTTTCGGAGTCGACACTTATAGTGTCTGGAGCCGACTCCGATGCGGGGACAGAACGTTTGATTTTTGACTACCTCAGAGCCGACACTTACAGTCTTTTGGAGCCGACACCTGAGTATGGCGAGCCGACACCAAACTTTTTCGAGCCGACTCCTCGACGAACTCAGAACTTTCTATTTTTGGATAAACGACTTGGAGCCGACACCTGAAAAGTTGGAGCCGACTCCAACCTATCTAGAACAAAATTTTAAAATGCCAGATCAGCTCTAACGGTAATATTTTCTTTTTACCTAACTTCTAACAGATATATTTTGTTTGGAAAAACTTTCCAGGTACATTCCAGTGGCTAGTTTTCTCACCAAAATGGATTAAAAAAAATCTATAAAAAGGGAGAGAAAGCTCGTTTGAAAAAAAAATAATGAAAAAATTGGAGTGAATACAAATCAAAAATCCGAGAAGTCTTGAGCCTGAAATCAAAGAGAAAAGTATCCAAACTCAAATCCTTCCACTCCAAAAAGCTCAAAGAGAAATCCAAGGCGCTCATATTAGAAAAATCGGAGGATTCCCAAAATAGAAGAAAAAGCTCTGTTTTCTCAACTTCTCATCTGCAACATTTGCAACGAATCAAAGCTGAGGCCTGATTCAATATCTCCAGAGAGAAGAGGAAAAAAAGAAAAGAAGAAAAGCTTAAATCCAACAATCTTCAAAATAGGCTTTTCTAACCTTGCTTATTCATTTTGAATATTCGCTCATTTGATGAGCTTTGTATTATTGAAAAACATTATTCTTTCTTGTTTGTGCTAGTTCTATCAAGGGGATTGAACTTGTGGGGGTAGTATACCTCGGGTCAAGCTATATTAGCTTGAGTTTAGGGTTTTGTGCTGGTGAGCCCGGAAAACCGGCTGGGTTCGTTGTGATCCCTAGGAAACAACAAGTTTGAGTTGTGATCTTGTAAAACAACTCGACTGTAATCAAGAGGATTATAGTGTGGACCCAAGTGGATCTTAGGAGTGGACGTAGGTGTTGGATACACCGAACCACTATAAAATCTTTGTGTTTGTCGTGCTTTGATTATCTCTTTCTCTATCTCATTGGTTGTACTTAACATTCGCATTACATTTCATCTATCTCCAAGCACATAATTATTAAAGGTTAAAATTTTTAAAGAACCCAATTTACCCCCCCTCTTGGGTTGCCATCTGGGCCAACAATTAGTATCAGAGCTTGTGCTCATTGTTTATTTGATCACACGATCAAGAGCTAAAGATCCAAATGACAGCTCAAGTTGGATCTTGATTTGCTGAAGGTCATTCTACAAATAGACCTCCCTTGTTTAATGGTTCCAACTATTCATATTGGAAAGCAAGAATGAGAATATTCATTCAAGCTTCAGATTATGAATTGTGGAGTGTTATAATTAATGGACCTAGCACACCCACACACGTAGTTGATGGTTCTATTGTTCCTAAGCCCGAAAGGGATTGGAATGTGAATGATAGGAAAATGGCTCAACTTAATGCTAAAGCCATGAATGTTTTATATTGTTCATTAGATGCTAACAAATTTAATCGTATCTCTACATGTAATTCCGCAAAAGAGATATGAGATAGATTAGAGGTTACCCATGAGGGTACAAATCAAGTTAAAGAATCTAAGATAAATATTCTTGTTCATAAGTATGAATTATTTAGCATTGAACAAACTGAAACTATAGTATGCATGTATACTAGATTCACCGACATTGTAAATGGTTTGAAAAGTCTAGGTAAGATTTATACTAATTCTGAACTTGTTCGTAAAATTCTTAGGTCACTTCCAAGGACTTGGAAAGCAAAGGTGACAGCAATCCAAGAAGCCAAGGACCTCAACACTTTACCCTTGGAGGAGCTACTTGGATCACTAATGACTCATGAGTTAACCATGAAGCAGCACATAGAGGAAGATATTAAAAAGAAGAAGACTATAGCTCTTAAGGCTACAGAAAGTGAGGAGAGCTACAGTGATAATGATGATGATGATGAGACAGCTCTTCTAGCTGAAAAATTCAAAAAATTCATGAGAAGAAAGAGACCCTTGCACAAGAAGAAATCTGGAATTAAGATGGAAGGAGAAAGAGAAAAGGACAAAGACAAGGACAAAGAGAAAGACCCCTTAATTTGCTATGAGTGTAAGAAACCGGGGCACTTTAGATATGATTGTCCTCTACTAAAGAAAACCTACAAGAAGAAGAAGAAAGCTTATGTTGCAACCTGGAGCGACAGCGATGAATCCTCTTCAGAGGAAGATCAAAAAGAAGTTGCAAACATTTGCTTTATGGCAAACGACGACAACGAGGTAAGTTCTGAAAATCCTTGTGATGATTTTGCATTTGATGAATTGTTTGAAACTTTTAATGAACTAGTTGATGATTTTAAAGTTTTAAAAAGGAAATACAGATTTCTGAAAAATGATAATTCAATTCTCATTAAAGAAAAAGATAATCTTACTAATGAGATTAAGATGCTGAAATCTGACAATGAAAATTTGACAAAGAAAAAGAGTCAATTTCCAATGAAAATAATAAATTAAAGAAGGAAGTAGATAAATATAAGAATATTATTGATAAATTTACTTATAGTTCTGAAAAACTTAATTTGTCATTAGGTAATCAAAGAGCCATATTTGATAAGGCTGGATTAGGATATAGACCTAACATAAAATAAAATAGAGATAGTGTTACATGTCATTATTGTAACAAGAAAGGTCATAAATCCTATGAATGTAATGTAATGAAATATTCACTTTCATGTATCATTACATTGTTACTATTACATATGTAACTATAAATTAATTACAACAATTTTATTTCATTCTTCACTGATTTGAATGGTTCTCTAAGTTGTTTGGCTTATATATAGTTTTCACATTTTTGTAAAAAATTGATTTGAGATTTTGGAATAAAATATAAAATCATCGTTCCTTATTCATATTTTGTATACCCAAGCGTACCATGCCACGTATTAGAATAATTAAAATTTGTGACTGATATAGGTCAATGAGAAATTTTATTAATATTAAAAGAAAGCATTATTATGTTTAAATAGAACATCCAGAAAATAATCGTTTTCAACAAAATTACATTTCTTCTAAATGAAATCTTGTTAGACTCAAATACAACTCTATAACCATGTTGAACTAACAAAGATGCACTAATTAAATTTTTTCTAATTTTTGTAGCAGGACAAACTCTATTTATTGTGTAAAATTTTTTAGATGACAACTCTAACTTGGCTTGGCCTTTTCCTATGAATATAGCCACACTCCCATTCCTGATGCCCATAGCTATTGTGCCTGGTGGTTGATGAGAGGAAAAGAAATTTTTATTAGTGCACATGCAAACATTATCCTTAAAGTTAATGTACTGATCATTTAAATTAAAAATAACATTTTAACTCTGGGCTAGAGATAAAATATTTGTCAGATAGGAAAGAAGCGCCGGTCCTTATAGTGACCACATTAGCCTATAGTTTAAGGGCAATAGGAGGTCCAAATACTTTAGGGCTTGTCCATGATGGGCATAGCAATCCTTAGCCTTATGATTTGGCTTTCTACATACCTGACAAACTAATTCTCTCTCTCTCCCTCCCTCCATAAGCTTCTCTCTCCACAAGCTGATAAAACTACCATTGTGGACGAGGCGATCAGCTACATCAAAAAGCTACAGAAAAATGCTCAGCACCTTAAGAAACTGAGAGAGGAATGGATCCGAGGCACAACCTCCGGTTGAACCGGCAGAAGTGGGAATGCAAATGGAGGAAGGCATCGAGACGACGACAAAGGAGGCATTCAAAGCAGACTAGGCCAAGAACCTGGCAGTGGCGAACTCTGATAGAGATATAGACTAAAAGATATGCTTTATGTCTTTACATTTTTAATGAGAATTCATTTTGAGCAATGTGTGCCATTTACTATATATATGTGCATGTGTCTAGTATTTCCAAAGAGTATTTGATCTAGTGTGTAGAGTACGGCTTACACACAGAAGACTAGATCATCGGTTCTTTTGGAATACAAGTTTATTGTTCACAGTTTTAGATGGAATTGGACACACCATCAGTAGAACTGTAGCACAAATTTTAGTAGGTCTGTCTTGACTACGGGGAATGGTTTATTCTAACTATTTGTGCTAGTACACTTTGTGTGTATTGAACAGGACCCAGTTGAGTTGATTATTTTATACTGACTTTATAAATAATTTAGAACTCATGAATATTATGATTACTTATGCTCTTAATCTGAATTCTATTTCTAGACACGTGTATGTAGTGATTATTGCTTTGATTACACATAGAGTGAGATTCTACATGAGTCAATAAACTCAGTGGGTTGGGCAATAACATTATATATATGGTGAATATTAATAGTTGAAGGAATCCACGTCCGGTTAATTTGGATTGATGATATCCCCTTGAGAAAGCTTATAAGTTTTGATCGTATCAAATCTTGCAAGTGGATTTTGAATCCGATACATCAAATAAGTTAAGTGGATAAGTCTCAAGGATAATAACAGCCAATTAAATTATATTGTCAGTATTTAAATTTAATTGGTGGATATCTGTAATCTTAACGTGGGGAGATAATAAGTATTTAATATTAAGGCTCGAAAATATAAATTCGAATGTGATTAGGAGACAATTATAATTCTTTAGTGGAATGAATTATAATTTACGTAATTGAATCCTAACCCGGGATAGGATTAGGAGATTTAATTACGTGGGAAGTCCTTTTCATATTTGCCTATTTGGTCCCTGTTGTAGCCCTATAAATACCCTCTCAATTGGTTGCTAGGGTTAACACTTTTGAGAAAAAAGAAAAGCAAGAAACCCTAGGTCGGCCGAGAGAGATCCCACCATCTTGAGAGAGAAGAAGGTATTTCGGGAATACGGCGGAAGGCCAAAAGGTTGAGGTCGAGCAATCAAATCAAGTGTTCCAGCGTTCAAGTCTGAAGGTATAATCTTATACTCATAGATTAGAACGGTAAAAGATTTTTGCATTACTCATATACGCTATAGCCGTGATCTTGGGAGTATTCCGTGCTCCCCAATAAACTCGTCCATGGATGTCTCCATCCCTCAATACCCCTCCAGCTTCAGCACTTGGACATCACCTAACATGGTGTTGAACAAATAAGGAGCCACATCGTTATTTGTCATATATTGAGAGTAATGTCTTTATTAACCTTGCAAACCTTAAGACGAAGTTTTTTTAGAATTAAAAACTAATATTAATTTTTAGAAAATTCATAATGACTTCTAACACTTCCCCTCCTTGCAAACTTCATGCTAACAATGCCAAGCTTGTTGTTGCCATCGAGACCTCAATTATTGAACACTCTAACGATGATAACGATGCAAGGGTAGTAGACCTTCCACATGTGAGAATTTCATAGTATATTTGATCCTGCGGGGTTGAGGACACCAACCTTCTTGGCAGTTGAAGGCTCCAAGAACACTAATGAAGTTGTTCTGGCTCCCAATCTTGAGAATGGTCTTGATCCTCAAAGAGGCAATATCTGGTAAGAAGAGCATGGTGCTTGAGGCAAAGAATGGTATCCTGAGGCAAAACTAAGTTCTTCAAGAGATTGAAGGCATGGTGACCGATGGAGTTGCTCACATAAATGGGGCCATCGGAGATCTCCCGAGATGCGGCGTGTAAGGAAAGCACTTCATAAGTTGTTGTAAGCACAGTGCATTATGTAGCAACCATGTGGTCAAAGATAAAGGTTACATACACTTATAAAGAAAAAAAAGATTAAAAGATAAGCTTCTATTTGTCATGCTTATTTTAGTCAAATATGATTCGCACTACATTATCAGTATAATCTTCATTTTGGATGGGGTTTATTGTATACGCTTCTGCTAAAAAGTAATTCTTTTCTTTATAATACAAAACAATGTTAAACGATAAAAGAGACAAAAAGTTGCATGATTTCTTGGGGAGAGAAACATATTTGCTATTATTTTGGTCCAAGTATTATACTACTTAAAAATTATGTGAAAATTTTGACACCCATTTTTCTTCATAAGCCTACACTCACAGCCCTATGAGGTTCTGTTTGGTTGCCACCATCTTCTTAGAAAAAAATGCTTTTCCTGAAAAGAGCTTCCATTTCATTTTGTTTGGTTAATGAAATCCATGCTAGGAAGTTTAATACAAGAACAATAAAAAATCCATGACTTTCTAAAAGAAGTGATAAACGCACAAATAATCATCATAAACCTATTAATTAATAAATCAAAGTACCTATTATTATTTAATATTTAAATATTTTATATAATATTTTAGGTAAAACCTTATCAACTTAAAGAGCTCGATTTTAGGAGTCCAACGATGTAAACAGCACTGAAATCGGACTTAAAATGGGCTTGGAATTAAATTTACAAGGATTTATCTTTATCTGCATGCATCTCAAAGCAAAATCAGTAAACCAATTGCCGAGTTCAATTGTAGATTTCACATATTTATTTTTTCTCTTCCAATTTTTCTTCCCTTCCTATCCCATCACTCCAGCAACCAATCAGGGAATAAATTGGATTGAAGACTTTCAAATTGGAAGGAGAATCGTTCATTATCTCTTCGAAATCTCTTCATGTTTCGTTCAGATGCCAAATCGGGAAAGAATTCAAATTTGGAAGGAAATCAGCATATTCTCCGCAAAGAAGCCGCATCTGATATGGACGTTCATGATCTCTCCACGTCTTCTCCGCTTTCATGGAACAAGCAAACGAATCGTCCGTATTCGTCCGGGCTTCGAATCAGATCTGAATAGTTAGGAAGCCGTGTCTGGTATGGAAACAGAGAGGCATGATCTTTCCATGATTTCTTTACATTCTCTTCGCGTCCTCTCTGCATATGAGCATCTAAAAATAGTTCTAGCTGGGCAGATGTGAGAGCAACCCCCAAACAGAGGAAGAAAGAGAGGCATTCGTGAGCGATCGTGCGCTCGGGAGTTCAGGAAGACGTTCCCTCGGTTCAGAGTTATGGGAGGCGCTAATCTGATTCAGAAAGCAAGGATCCTGTGTCTTCATGATGTTGTTGTTGCCTTCATGATGCTATTGCCTTCTTAATGTCAGGGAAGAAGATTTTTTTAGTTTTAATTTTTATGTATTCGAATGCTTTACAATAAAATATTTATTTATGTTTAGTTCTTAATGAATTCTTTTTAAGTGAAAATAATTCTGGACTAGTCTATTCTTAAAAGGGACGGACCGTGATCTATGAGTACGGGATGTGCTCTCATAAAATAGATCATATCTTAATTATTTGCATTATCTGTTTATTTAATTTTTTAATTGCATAATTTTAATTCAAGATAACCACTAAATTGCTGTGAATTCGATCCCTTACTCTCGCTATCTATTAGTGAAATTAAGGTATTTTAATCATTGCGCTATGACACGCATCAGATTTTTGGTGCCGTTGCCAGGGACTTAAGGTTGCGTTTGGTGCATTGTCAGTAATTCTGAATGGTAATGTGGATTACCTATAAGATAGATTACCACTGGATGGATTGCTAGTAATGTTGAGGACGATGGGGGGGATGCACAAGTAAGGGGACAGGAATATTGATTACGGGGGGGGGGAGGGCAAACAGAGGACCGGGCAGAAACAGGAAAGGCCGAAAAAGACCCCGAAATCAAAGGCAGAGAAAGGAAAGGGAGGAAAAAAAGGGGAAAAGACCGCAAAAGAGCCCGAAGCAAAGGAGGGAGAGAGAAGGAGAAGACGAGAGGAATGGGAAGAGGAAAAGAGGGGGAAGCGGGAAACAGGGGAAGGGTGGGGAGCGGAAACGGGCAAGGAGCAGAAGAGGGAGAGGGAAAAAGAAGGAGGGGGAAGAAGGGGAGGAAAAGAAGGAAGAGGAAGAGAAGAGGGGAGGATGGGGGGAAGGGGAGGGGGAAAAGGAATGAGGAAAAAAGGAAGGGGAAAAGGGAAAGAAGGAAAAAAAGGAAAGGAAGGAAAAAAGGAAAGGAATAAAAAAAAGAAAAAAGGAAGTAAGGGAAGGAAGGAAGGGAAGATAAGGGAAAAAAAGAAAGGAAAAAAGGAGGGGGGAAAAAGGAGGGGGGAAAAAAAGTGGGGGAAAAAAATAGTGGAAAAAAAAAAAAAAAAAAAATGAAAGAGAAAGGAATAAAAAATAAAAAAAATTAAAAAGGAAAAACAGAAAAAAGGAAGAATTTAAGAGGAAAAAAGAAAAGAAAAAAACAAAAAAATAATAAAAAAAAAAAATATTTAAATTAAATATAAATAATTAAAAAATAATTTTTTAAAAAAATAAAGGAGTAAAAAAATTAATTACTTTGTTTAATTAAATAATTGAATATTTTAAAAAATAAAATTTAAAAATTAATTGTTAAAAAAATAAAATTTAAAAAAAATAAAAAAATGTTTTTAAATTAAATATTAAATTAATTAAAACATATTTTAAAAAAAATTGAATTAGTTAAAAAAAAAAAAATTAATTAATTAATTTAATATTTAAAAAATAAAATAAAAAAATAATTTTTAAAAAATAAAAATATATTTTTTAAAATTAAATGTTAATTAATTTAATTAATTAATTTAATATTTACAATAAAAATTAAAAAATTAATTTAAAAAATTAAAAATTATTTTAAAAATTTTAAAAATTTAATTTTTAAAATTATTTAATTTTTTAATTTTTTTTTTAATTGTTTTTTTAATTAATTTAATTATTTAGAGGAAGGAATAATTTTATTTTTAGATAAAGGTAGGGGCAATTTTGTCAAAAAAAAAAATTATTGGATTACAAGATAGCCGGTAATGTGGATAGCCACCTCTTCCTCAGGTAATCTGGATTACCACTTGAGTGGTAATCCAAATTACCACTGCAAGATAGATTGCTATTCATAAATCGTACCAAACATGATAATCTGGTGGGGCCCTTTTAAATTACCGGTAATCTGGATAGATTACCTCCTACCAAACGCCTCCTAAGTGCAGTTATTTTAAAAATAAAATATTTAAAAAGAATTAAAAAATTTAAAAAAATTTAAATTTAATTTTTTTTAAAAAAATTATCACAGATTTTCTATTGATTTTATTCTTATTTTTAGTTACCTTAATTGTTAAATTTTCTTATTTCTTTTTAACATAAAAAAATTATTTTCCTTCCGATCACAAACCCACTTTTAACCTAATCAATTTTTTTATTAAAGTAACTTTTAAAAAAAAGAAACTTGAAGAAAACCCTAAGATACTTTCCATAAAGCATAATTAATTTTTTTTAAAATTAAATAATTAAATAATCAAAATTAAATAATTAAATAATCAAAATTAAAAAATATAATTTTTATTTATTTTCTATGCATAGATTGACTTAGGTAAATTTATTTTTTGTAAAACTCAAAATATTTCTATTGACATCTCGTAATTTATTAGGGAATTAGAAACTTAACCCTAAAAATCTTTAAAAAAAGGGTAAGTAGATTAATTTCTTCAAGAGCTTGACATTTGCTTGTTGCATAACATTTTCAAAATTAATTTTAAGGGCATAAATCCCTAATCAAGATAAGGTGGGGAGTTGATCATCCTTCCTTGGCCCATAAACCACATCCTTCATTTTGCATTAATCGAAGCCTTTAATTTTAAAAATAACTAGACGTCAGCCCCTAAGGAACTCGAGCTCAATAGGACAAGGCACCCAAAAGAGTTGGACCGGGTCGAGATTGACTGCTTAACTGGTGTCTAGAAAAGGAGAGGAAAGTGGTTACTTAATTGGTTTCGTTCACTTACCTAGTAAACGACGGGGAGACCTCCACTGACCTTATTCTTAACTAGCTAGTTGATCAGCTAATTTTTGACTTGGAGGGCTTCAAGGCGGTCTTGGAAGTTAGGAGCTGTCTAGATTTAGGTTAAGCCTAGGGTAGAGAGTTTAATCTTTGTTAACTTGATTACTAATAATTATTAAATCCTAATTAAATTAGTCTTCATTCCTCTTAGTTCTAGGAATCTCTTAGGATACTTCTTTTAGAATTGTCTCTTTTTCTTCTATTACATTAATAATAATAATAATAATTGAATTACTTTTGCTTTAGAGTACATCGATAGGGTGTATGCTTGGTCGCCGATCTTACAACCTAATCTCATACCCTAGATCCTGAAATAAAAAGAATTTTTAGAGCAAACAGACTTAGAATTATGGACCCTAATAACGAAAATGATACACCATGACAGTTAAAAGAATATTTCACTCCTTCAAAGTATAACCTACTCTCCTTGCATTCAAGTGCCTCAATGGAGGCCACTCAATATGAGATCAAGTCAAGTGTGATTCAAATGTTACCTTCATTTTATGGACTTACAATGAGGATCCATACAAACACTTAGATGAATTCTTGAAAATTTGTTCGACCGTAAAAATTCAAAATTTTTCTGACGATGCTCTTAGACTTAAGTTGTTCTCATTCTCTCTGAGGACAAAGCCAAATATTGGTTAAATTCATTAGATACTATAACAATTTCAACTTGGGAGCATCTTCAGAGAGAGTTTCTTAAGAAATTTTCTTATAGGAAAAATGAATCAAATTAGAAAAGCCATAACAAGTTTTTTCAGACTAATGACGAGATGTTTCATGAGACATGGGAGAGATTAAACAATTGATTAGAAAATGTCCGCATCATGCCATACCTAAATGGCAGTTAGTTCAATGTTTTTATGATGGATTGTCATAAAAGTATCGGCAAATGGTTGATGCTTCACGTGGTGGGACATTTATGTTAAAGAATGAACACGAAGCTTGGCAATTCTTTGAGACATTGAGTGAGAATTCATATTACATCACATGTCAGTCGCTCGTAGAGACCCTCCCGTATAACCTAAAAGAGGTGGAATATATGAAATAGGTCATTTTATAGATATCTATATGAAGTTAGATGAACTGTCCCAGAAACTTGACCGAATTCTACATGTTGGAAACACCTCTTTCCCATCTATTCAAAATCATGATGTTTGTATAATCTGCTTAAGTCTGACTCATTCTACAGGTTCCAGCTGCATACTAATTTACTAAGCTTGTTCAATAGCAAGCCCACCAAGCCCAAACCAGATTGGCTTCTAGATAGGAAATGATCCATATGCGAATACTTACAATCTTGGCTGGCGAAATTACCCAAATTTTCTTGGAAACCTCAACATATAACCAATTCATCATCAATCAGACCTAATAATCAAGAAACCAATTTTAGAAGCATGCCATATTTACAATACCCAAACATCCCACAACCTCCACCGAATAATCATCCTACCTTCGAAGACAAGGTTTTACAAGCATTGAAAGGGCTAGAAATGAATACTCAAATCCTTCACTCCCACACATAATCTATTGCAAAACTAGAAACTCAAATAGGTCAATTAGCCACAGCATTCAGTAGAAGAGAGTAGGGTAAGTTACCTAGTCAGCCTATCGATAACCAGAAAGGACAATTCATGGCTGATGGTTCCAATAGTCC
This sequence comes from Calamus simplicifolius, assembly GCA_900491605.1. NCBI lineage: Eukaryota > Viridiplantae > Streptophyta > Magnoliopsida > Arecales > Arecaceae > Calamus > Calamus simplicifolius. The sequence goes on from UESW01004775.1 coordinate 157,797, forward strand.
TGACAAATTCCCAGAATATGCTAAATCAGTCATGACTCTAAGAAGTTAAAAGTGGAAGAACGTTGAACCCACCTGAACCAACCCAGAAATTAGAAGTGGCTGAACCGAAAAAGAGAAGAAATGAAGAAGAAAATGAATGCAATGATCAAGCAATCACACCTAAAGCCCCATTTCCTAGTGCTTTAGAATCTCCTTTATCTTTGGACAAGAAGAATATAAAAATGAATGAGATGCTTGAGTTATTTAAGCAAGTCCAAATAAACTTACCTCTTCTCGATGCTATCAAGCAAGTTCCAGCTTATGAAAAATTTCTGAAGGATCTATGCACACAAAATAGAAAGCCAAGACAAAAATACCAAAAAAGATTCAGTTGATTGAGCAAGTTAGCTCAGTTGTTCAACAAATAACCCCACCCAAACTAAAAGATCGTGGTACCCCAATTATATCATGTGTAATAGAAAACTTCACAATCAAAAAAGCATTACTAGATTTGGGTGCGAGTGTAAACCGTCTCCCAAGTTCAGTGTATGCGTTATTCAGATTTGGAGAGTTGAAAACCATGATGATAACACTATAATTGGAAGATAGATCAATTAAAGTACCTCATGTAATATTAGAAGATATATTAGTGAAAGTAGATGAATTTTATTTTCCTATCGACTTCCTTGTGTTAGATATGGAATCTAGTGGTAATCCTAACCAAATTCCCATCATTCTTGGAAGACCTTTTTTGGCTACTGCTAATGTATATATAAATTGTAGAATGGGTGTGATGGATGTATCTTTTGGAAATAAGAAGATGAGATTAAATATTTTTAATGCTTTCCAAGGACCACCTGTGTATGATTTAAATGAAGGAAACATGATCGAAGAAGTTGTAGATAAGAAATTTCAAAGTTTGCTTGATTCGGATCCTTTACGAACATGTCTTACAAATTTTGGAATAGATGACTTTGATATTGATGAGTACACCAAAGAGATAAATCTGTTATTAGAACCACCTAAGTTTGATATCATCCCTTCTTGGACTACAAAATATGAACCACTTCCAACTAAACCAAGCCCTTTAATACCATCCTTAGAAGAACCACCCAAACTAAAATTGAAACCTCTTCCTGCTAACTTAAAATATTCATTCTTTGGACCCAATGATACCCTTCCGGTAATCATTACATCTACCCTAACCTCTGAGCAGAAAGATAAATTGGTAGATGTACTTAAAAAATATAAAGAGGCAATTGGATGGACAATAGCTAATCTTAAGGGAATTGACCCTTCCATTTGCATGCACCACATTCATAGTGAAATTGAAGCTAAACCACATAGAGACATGCAACGGAGGCTAAATCCGAACATGAGGGATGTTGTTAAGAAAGAAGTAGTAAAATGGCTTGATGCTGGTATTATTTATCCAATTTTGGATAGTCAATGGGTCAGTCCAATCCAAATAGTACCTAAAAAGTTGGGTATTACCGTGATTCAAAATGAAAAGGGTGAATCAATTCCTACTCGCACATCAGCTAGTTGGAGAGTGTGTATAGATTATCGAAAGTTGAATGCCGTAACTAGGAAATACCACTTTTCTTTGCCTTTTATCGATCAAATTCTGGAACGGCTAGCGGGATAAAGTTTCTTTTATTTCTTAGATGGATATTCAGGATACAATCAGGTCCCAGTATTTCCTACAGATCAAGAAAAGACCACATTCACTTGTCCCTTTAGAACATTTACCTTTAGATGCATGTCATTTGGTCTTTTTAATGCACCAGCCACTTTTCAACGATGTATGTTGGTCATATTTTTTGATATAATTGGTCAATTTTTGGAAATATTTATGGATGATTTTTTAGTTTTTGGTGCTTCATTTGATAACTATCTTGAGAACTTGACTAAGGTATTGAAGCAATGTATGGAAATGAGTTTAGTCCTAAGTTGGGAGAAGAGCCATTTTATGGTTCGTGAGGGAATTATGCTCGGACACATTGTTTCAGAGAGAGGAATTGAGGTTGATAAAGCCAAGGTTGAATTGATCTCAAATCTACCACCCCAACCTCAGTTAAACAAGTACAATCTTTCCTTGACCATGCTAGTTTTTACAGACGCTTCATCAAGGATTTCAGTAAAATTTCTCGACCCTTGTGTAATTTACTGGCCAAATATAGTTCTTTTAATTTGATGAAGATTGTCTAACAGCCTATAATATCCTTCGAACTGGTTTGACCACTGCATCAATTATCAAGCTCCCAGATTGGACCGTACCTTTCAAAATCATGTGTGATGCTTCTAATTATGCTGTAGGGGTAGTTCTAGGACAGAAACTCAATCGAAAACCCCATGTAATTTATTATGCTAGCAAAATTCTTTCAGATCCACAAATGAACTATACTACCACTGAAAAAGAATTACTAGCAGTCGTGTTTGCACTAAAAAATTTTAGATCATATCTGTTAGGGTCCAAGGTCATAGTTTAATCTGATCATGCAGCATTAAGGCATTTGTTATCAAAAAAGGATATAAAACCTAGATTGATTTGATGGATCCTTCTACTACAGGAATTTGACTTAGAAATCTTAGATAAAAAGGGTTTCAAAATATGGTAGCAGATCATATCTCTAGAATCTCAGTGGAATATAACAAAGAAATAATCATAGATAAGTTTCCTGATGACAACTGTTCTCAATTTTCCATAGCAATCTTCCCTAGTTTGCCCACATTGTGAATTATTTAGCAATAGGAAAAGTACCTTCTCATTGGACAAAACAAGAAAAAGATAGATTTTTCTCACAAATCAAATATTACTTTTGGGAAGACTATGAATTATTTAAATACTATTCGGATCAAGTGATTAGGCGATGTGTCTCCGAGAGCGAATTCAAAAGCATACTTAACTTTTCTCATTCTCTTGCCTATGGGAGACATTTTAGTGGAAGAAAAACTGCAGCAAAGGTACTGCAAAGTAGGTTCTATTGGCCAACTCTTTTTAAAGATGCACACGAATTTGGCAGTAATTATCTTCAATGTCAACAAACAGGAAATATTTCTAAAAAAGATATGATGCCCCTAAACCCTATCTTGGTTATAGAAATTTTTGATGTATGGGGTATTGATTTTATGGGCCAATTTCCTTCCTCTTTTGGATTCGAATACATTCTAGTGGCAATTGATTATGTGTCAAAATGGATTGAAGCCATGGCAACTCTAACCAATGACCATAAAGTTGTAATCAAGTTTATTCAGCGTAACATCCTTAGTCATTTTGGATGCCCAAGGGCTATAAACACTTTGAAGGTTTGATGAACAAATATGAAATTACTCATAAGGTAGCTACACCTTATCATCCCCAAACTAGTGGCCAAGTTGAAATATCAAATAGAGAAATTAAACATATCCTTGAGAAAACGGTGAGACCCGATAGGAAAGATTGGTAAGAATGTTTGGATGATGCATTATGGGCTTATCGTACTACATTTAAAACTCTCATCAAGAAATTTAATTATGATATGAAAAAGGTAGGTGTTACTAGAGAACTTCAATTGAATGAGTTAGAAGAGCTACGAAATGACGCATATAAGAGCTTAAAAATTTATAATGAATGAACCAAAGCATATCATGACAAATTTATTAATAGAAAAACTTTTGAACCAAATCAAAAAGTATGGCTTTACAATTCAAGATTACATCTTTTCCCTGAAAAACTTCATTCACGATGGAATGGACCTTTTATAGTAACTCAAGTATTTCCCCATGGGGCGATAGAACTCAAATATCCTAAGTAAGGGAATATTTTTAAGGTAAACGGTCAACGTTTGAAACCATATATAGAAGAAATTAATGATGAAAAAGTTGTTGAATCAATTGATCTTGTGAACCCAACATTATCATAATGAGTAGCATAGTCTGGCTAAAGAATTTAAACTTAGCGCTCTTGGGAGGCAACCCAATTTATCAGTTATTTTTAACTTTCTATTTTCTTAGTATGACCAGAGAAGAGCAACAGAAGTAGATCGAAAGAAGATGGCAACAATGAAACTTCCAACCTTCAAATACTTGACCAGGTAGTATCTTTCCTTGAAATTAATTTTCTTCCATTAGGGACAATGAAAATTAAGTTGGGGGGTAGAATAAGTAAATCCTCAAGTAAAACTATAATCAGTATTTGTGTACCAAATTTTGTCTCGATTTGAAGTTAATCAAGCATTCTAATCATCAATGAATGATTAACGGTTAGATTATTTTAGAGATACTGAGGAACAAATTATTAAGGAAACCTAATAAAAGATAGGGTTTAGCCCACAAATATTTTTAAAATAATTTTAGACCGTTCTGACCACTGATCTTAATAGTACAATCTACTTAATAAGGGTATGGATGAAAATGTTATTCAAACAAAAAAAAAAAAAAAAGAGAGTCTCTTAAAGTTAATAAATTAGGTTCTTAGCATCTTTCACTAAGTAACCGGGCCCCGTCACCTAAGCAAGTGATGTTGTTCACGTAAAAAGGTGAGAATGTGAAAGAACCTAAGTAAAGTTAGTCCTATCCGAAGCCTTTTTGACTTGAGTCAGTAAGTTCGAGGGGTGTTTTACACCTAATACCCTAAAACCAACTGGTTTGGGAGCCATTGGCCTAAAGTTCACTACAATGGTCAATTAGAACGCAAGGGGTTAGGACATTGCACTAACTTTACATATAAATAAATAAATAAATAAGGAGACTAAATTACAAAAAGACACTACACCCAACCCAAATTAAGTTAGAGAACTTAAACAGATAAGTGAAAAGTTGGTGAAGGAAGACTTCTATAAATTCTTATGGGCTGCACTCTATCAGTAAATGGGTAAACTTGATAATCCGATGAAGCACCTCTCTTATAATCTAACCGAAAATCTTTTCATTTTAGAATTATAAGATAACTATCAATTCTTGGAATAGCTTGGTACATATTTCTAGATTCTTTATTTACTCGAGGATGAGTAAAATTCAAGTTGGAGAGAGCAACACACATGCGAGTTAGGAGGACGTCTTCCCACGAATCATGTTTTCTCATAAGCCGACTTATAATGCATCAAAACAAAGCCTCAATGTTCGTGTTAAAAGATAGGCTACATATTGTGCACTTTCAACCATAATATGTGACATTATAATGGTGTATTTCAAGTGATCCAAAATTTGTTAAGATAGATTGAAAGTAAAGTTTTCTCAAAATTCAATCTATATCAAGATGAGTTTAGGCTAGAATTTTGAATTCATTAAGAATTTATTTAATTGCAAGCAAAATTACTTAGAAAACTTATTTTTATTAAAAATAAAATTTTAGTTTCATTGACAAATAAATTGGCAAATACGAAAAACTCATGTTAAAGTCTTTGAAAAGCCTTTCCTTTTTTTATAAAAATATCATTATTTATTTTTTTCCCTTGGATATTTTTTCTTGAATAAATGAACCTTCATAAACTTTGTATATTTGCACGATCATTTATAGCAACCTCTTCAAGATTTTGCAAAGAATTTTTTGTAGTGATGTCTTGAGGATGTATTTCACATTTTAATAATTTTTGGTTTCTTGCACTTTTCCTCTTTTTGAATTAATTATCTAATTAAGGTATATGGAGAATAACTTGTCAAACACCTGAACTGCTATGTCCCTTAAGGAGTTGAGCTCCATTTGTCATCTAGTAGAATGTCTGGAAGGTGACTCTTTTCCTTTTTCAATATGATTCAACCCTTCAATCTCACATTCCATAAAGAAGAAGAGCTTCTTCTTGTTTTTCGTGTCAACCTTTGTTCTTTCCTAACCCAAACTCGACAAGTCCAAAGTGAAGGGTTCAATTCTTCAAACTCCTTATTCATTCGTCTAGTGTTGACCCAATTATTGATTTTGATGATTAACAAAAACTATTTGAGTATAACATTTAAGTTACTAATGATTTTGGTTAAGTTTTTCAGTTTATGATTTGATTTATTAATCAAAATCACAAGACAAATCAAGTTCTAGTTCGAATCTAATGTCAAGGTAAGATTGCAGACATTAGAGTCGACACATGGAATCGCAGAGTCGACTCCAAAAATCAGCACAGACTTTAGAGTCGACACTGGACTGTTAGAGCCGACTCCAACAGAAAGACAGAACGATGGTTTTTCTGGTCACGACTTAGAGTCGACACCTGGACTGTTAGAGTCGACTCCAGAGGATTTTTGTGTCGACCCCAGAAAAGTCAGAGATGACTCCAGATCGAGCAGATTTGGGATTTTCAATTTAGAGCCGACTCCAAAAAAGTTAGAGTCGACTCCAGATTGTCAGAAATGACTCCAGAACTATCAGAATACTCTAAACTTTATTTTTATCTTTTTAATCCCAACGGCTATTACCCTATTTGGTTCTAATCCTTCTTACACTTGTTTCTAACGGATAGTTTTCAGCTATTTATGGATTAAGAAGGGTCTATAAGAAGGGGTTTTTGTTGTATCCGAAAAATAACAAGAGAAGACAAGAAGAGAGGAAAAATAGAGAAATAAGAAAAACAAGAGTGAAATTCATCAGAAAATCAAAAGAGAAAAGGGAAAATTCGAAAGGAAAGATTATACTGATTTCCCAAAGAAAAGAGAGAGATTCCTAGCTTTCTTAGTTCCATTTTGAAGAAATCTCAAAAAAGAAGCAAGCCCTAGTTTTCTGATCTTCGAGCTTCAAGAGCATTCTAAAGGAAGATCCACTCAAGAGAAGAGAAGAAGCAAGCCACCAAGATCTGCAAATCAGGCTTTGATTCCTATCTCTTTATTTTGTTCTATCATTGTATATTTGCTCATTGGAGGAGCTCTTGTTTTGTAAAATGTTATTGTTTGCTGGGTCAATCGGGGATTGATTCAGTTGAGGCTGTTAGCCTTGTGCAAGCAGTTGCTTGTGTTGTAAGGTTTTGTGCTGGTGAGCCTTGAAAACCAGCTGGGTTCGTTGTGCACCCGGGAAAACAACAAGTTCGAGTTGTGAGCTTGCAAAACAACTCTGCTGTAATCAGATTGATTATAGTGTGGACCCAAGAGATACTTGGGAGTGGACGTAGGTGTAGGTACACCGAACCACTATAAAATTCTTGTGTTTGCCGTGATTGTCTCATTATCTTTAACTCTCTATTTGTGCATATTCTATTTTAATTGTGTAATCTAAGTTTTATTTCCGCTGGGGTTTTTTTCAAAAAGTTTAAATTTTTGAAAAACCCAATTCACCCCCCCTCTTGGGTTGCTATCTGGACCAACAATTGGTATCAGAGCTAGTGCTCATTTGATTTGATCTAACGATCAAGAGTCAAAGATCCACATGGCAACTCAAGCTGGTTCATCTTTTTCGAAGGCCAATCTACAAATAGACCACCCTTGTTTAATGGATTAAACTATGGTTATTGGAAGGCTAGAATGAAAATTTTCATTCAAGCACTTGACTATGATCTATGGAGCATTATAGTCAATGGACCACACACACCCACTGCTAGAGTAATGGCATGGAGATTCCTAAACCGAAACGGAATGGGATGAACATGATAAAAAATTGGCACAACTTAATGCCAAAGCAATGAATGTTTTACTGCTCATTAGATGCAAATGAATTCAATCGTATATCTATTTGCATTTCTGCTAAGGAAATCTGGGATAGACTTGAGGTTACCCATGAGGGAACAAATCAAGTCAAGGAATCCAAGATTAACATGCTAGTTCATAAGTATGAATTGTTTAAGATGGATGCATGTGAATCTATTACTGATATGTTTACAAGATTTACTGATATAGTTAATGGTTTAAAAAGCCTTGGTAAATCTTATGATAATTCTGATCTTGTGAGGAAGGTTTTACGTTCTTTGCCTAGGACTTGGGAAGCTAAAGTGACTGCAATACAAGAGGCAAAGGATCTAAGTACCCTACCCCTGGAAGAATTATTGGGATCCTTGATGACTCATGAGCTTCAAATTAAGCAACATGTTGATGATGATGAGTCAAAGAAGAAGAGGACTATGGCTCTTAAGATTTCTGAATATATGGAAGAGCCTCATGAATCTGAAGATGAAAGTGATGATGAGGACATGGCACTCATCACAAGGAAATTTAAAAGATTCATGAAGAAAAAGAAGTTTGAAAAGAAAAAGCCCTTTGCAGAAAAGATGAGGACAAGGGCAAAGAAAAAGAAGTTATTGTTTTGAATGCAAAAAGCCGGGTCATTTAAATCTGAATGCCCACAACTAAAGAAAGGCACCCGGAGATTCAAAAAGAAGGCAATGATGGCCACATGGAGTGATTCGAAAGCTCAAGTTCCGAAGAGGAAGAAAGAGTGAAATGGCCAATCTATGCTTCATGGCGGACAATGATGAGGTAAGTCCGAGTTTTCTTGATGATTTTACTTTCGATGAATTGCATAGTGCTTTTTATGAATTAATGGATGATTTTGCAAAATTAAGTTCAAAGAACAAAGATCTGAAAAATCAAATGCAAAATCTATCTTTAGAAAATGAAAAGCATGTTGTAGAAAAAGAACTTTTGATGAAAGAAAATGAAAGCTTGAAAAATGAAGTTGATAGACTTAAACCTATAGTTGATAAATTTACTTTGAGCTCTATCAAACTTAATATGATTTTGGACAATCAAAAAGCTATTTTTGATAAAGCTGGATTAGGATATAATCCACTTAAAAAGCAAAAATCTTTGAAAAATATTTTTGTACATGCTGAAAAATCATCAAATATTACTTGTTTTAAATGTGGAAACAAAGGACATAAATCTTATATGTGTAAATCTCCACATGATAAAAGAAAGATGATTTGGGTTCCAAAGGAACAATATTTATTGCATCTAACCATGAAGGACCCAAGAAGGCTTGGGTACCTAAAATTAAGATATGAATATTTTGCAGGAGTGTCTTGCAGCCATCAGACTGAAAAGAAAATGGTACCTTGATAGTGGTTGCTCAAGACACATGACGGGTGACAAAGATCAATTCATCACCCTTGAATCAAAAGAGGTGGAGTAGTTACTTTTGGTGATAATGGTCAAGGCCATATCATGGGTATTGGTAAGATTCAAATTACTCCATCTACTCATATTGATAATGTTTTATATGTTGATGGACTTAAACATAATTTGATAAGTATTAGCCAACTGTGTGATAAAGGTTTCAAAGTTTCCTTTGAAGCTTCTATTTGCACTGTTACTAATCCCATTGATAACAGCATTATTCTTGTTGGTAAACGTTATGGCAATGTGTACTTAATTGATTTGAGTAATTTATCTCCAAGTAATCATTGCTTAGTTGCTAATAATGCTAAGATGAATGAGATTGGTTGGCTATGGCACCGTAGATTAGGTCATGCAAGCACACACCTAATTTCTAAACTATTGAAAATGGATCTAGTTAAAGGTATTCCTAGCTTAAATTTTGAAAATAATCGAATCTGTGATGCATGTCAATTTGGAAAACAAACAAGAACTTCTTTCAAATCTAAGAATGTTGTTTCAACTACTAGGCCACTAGAGCTACTACACATGGACCTTTTTGGACCTACTAGAACCACAAGTCTAGGAGGAAAGAAATATGGTCTAGTGATAGTAGATGATTACTCTAGATTCACTTGGGTAATATTTTTGGCTCACAAAGATGAGACTTTCTCAATATTCCTGAAATTCGTTAAGAAAGTCACAAATGAGAAAAACACTACCATAGTGTCTATTAGAAGTGATCATGGAACTGAATTTGAAAATCACTTATTTAAAAATTCTGTTTTGAAAAAGGCATACATCATAATTTTTCAGCACCTAGGACACCACAACAAAATGGAGTTGTAGAAAGAAAGAATAGGACTTTAGAAGACATGGCCCGTACCATGCTATGTGAAAGCCAACTTCCAAAATATTTTGGGCGGAAGCTATAAACACAGCATGTTACATCCTAAATAGAGCCCTGATTAGACCTATCCTTAAGAAGACTCCCTATGAACTATGGCATAATAGGAAACCAATTTAGGTTATTTTCATGCATTTGGTTGTAAATGCTTTATTCATAACAATGGTAAGGACAATCTTGGGAAGTTTGATGCAAAGTCTGATGAAGGTATTTTCCTAGGATATTCTACATCTAGCAAGGCATATAGAGTATTTAATAAGAGAAGCTTAGTTGTAGAAGAATCCATTCATATAGTGTTTGATGAGTCTTTAGCATCAAGTTCGGGTAAAATTGATGATGAGGAAGATACATCTTTGATTGAAAGAGGTATTGAAAAATTAAATGTATCTTCAGATCAAGAACCTGAAGCTAAGGATGATGACTCACCTAAGGATGATGGTATTGATACTGCTCATAATGATAAAGATCTACCTAGAGATTGGAGATATGCTTATGGTCATCCTAAGGACCTAATCATAGGTGATCCATCTCAAGGTGTAAGGACTAGATCATCAATGAGAAATATCAATAATCATCTTGCATTTGTATCTCATATAGAACCCAAAACTATAGAGGAAGCTGAGAAAGATAGTTATTGGATGTTAGCAATGCAGGAAGAGTTAAACCAATTCACTAGGAACCAAGTTTGGACCCTAGTAGACAGACCTAGAGACCACCCTATAATAGGATCTAAATGGGTTTTTAGAAATAAATTGGATGAAAATGGCTTGGTGATTAGAAATAAGGCTAGATTAGTTGCAAAGGGATATAATCAGGAAGAAGGTATAGATTTTGATGAAACCTTTGCACCTGTTGCTAGATTAGAAGCCATTAGGTTATTACTTGCTTTTGCATGCTGCATCAATATCAATTTATTTCAAATGGATGTTAAAAGTGCATTTTTAAATGGTTTTATAAATGAGGAAGTTTATGTTGAACAACCTCCTGGTTTTGAAGATCATGAATTTCAAACCACGTCTTCAAATTACACAAAGCACTTTATGGTTTAAAGCAAGCACCTAGAGCATGGTATGATAGATTAAGTAAATTTTTGATTGAAAATAATTTTTCTAGAGGAAATGTTGATAAGACTTTGTTTTTAAAAAGAAAAGAAAAGGATTTATTAATTGTTCAAATTTATGTTGATGACATTGTATTTGGTGCTACTAACAATCTCCTTTGTCAAGAATTTGCTAAGTTAATGCAGGGAGAATTCGAGATGAGCATGATGGAAGAACTCAACTTCTTCCTTGGACTTCAAATCAAACAAGAGAAAGCGGGGATTTTCATCAACCAAACAAAGTACACAAAGGAAATACTCAAGAAGTTTGGTATGGAATCTGCTAAACCTCTTGGTACGCCAATGAGTCCCTCATGCAAGCTGGACAAGGATGAAGAAGGTAAGAAAGTAGATCAGAAGCATTACCGAGGTATGATCGGATCACTTCTTTACTTAACTGCAAGTAGGCCAGATATTATGTTTTCTGTTTGCCTATGTGCAAGATATCAATCTAATCCTAAAGAATCACATTTATTTGCTGTTAAAAGGAATCTTTAGATACTTAAATGGAACTAAAAATGTAGGATTATGGTATTCTAGAGACTCAACTTTGAAGTTGATTGCTTATTCTGATTCTGATTATGCTGGTTGTAAATTAGATAGGAAGAGTACAAGTGGTGCATGCCAACTTTTAGGAAGTAACTTAATCTCTTGGTTTAGCAAGAAGCAAAATTCGGTTGCATTATCCACTGCTGAGGCAGAGTATGTTGCAGCTGGAAGTTGCTGTGCTCAAATCCTTTGGATTAAGCGACAACTTGAAGATTATGGTATCACACTTGATAAAATTCCTATTAGATGTGATAACACTAGTGCAATCAATCTAACGAAGAATCCAATCCAACACTCTAGAACTAAACACATAGAAATTAGACATCACTTTATCAGAGAACATGTTTCTAACAATGATGTTTGTCTTGAATATGTGAATACTAATGATCAATTAGCTGATATTTTTACCAAACCATTAGTGAAGAAAGATTTTGTTATCTTAGAGGAGAATTAGGAGTTTGTGATCCTTTAGAATGACTTTCTGAAACTCTTAAGGACAACAACTATCTAGACTTCATCAATTTCTTGAAAATCCTCTATGTTCAATAAGGAAATTTATCTAGAAATTTGATTCATTGTTTCCCCAATTGTTAAGGGACACTTGTCTAGAGTTGATGATCAATTTGATCAGTTTCAGATCCTTGAAATTTGAATTTTTCATTGAAACTATTGTGGAGTCGACACCTTCCTATTTGATGTTCTTTCTGGGCAATTAGAGCCGACACCTGCTTTTGCAGAGCCGACTCTAATTCGGGCGCTGACAGATTTTCTGTTCGGAGCCGACACCTCGCTTTGCGGGAGTCGACTCTAAGTAAACCTAGGTCAAAATATAAGGCGAGTCGACACCTATACAAAATCTATCTTCTCAAATCTTCTCTAGAGTCATTCCAAACTGATTCCAACACCTCTAAACCCTTCAAATCTCTTGATTACTCATTCCACTCAAACCCTATGGCTCCTAAGAGGCGTGCTACTATTGGTGGACCGGTGGTTCCCACGAGAAGACGCACGATTCGAGGCAAGCTTCGTCTTCATCATCTGCCACCCGAGAGGCTTCTCCACCTTCTCCATCTTCTCCACATATCGACCTATTAGCGGTAAGGCTATCACAACCGGAAGGAAAGTGAATTTTGATTTCTTTGCTTCTGAGAATTTTGCTATTGGTCATCTATTAAAGGAATGGGATGGAAAAAGCTTGTTCTTTGGATATTCCTACTTACCCTGCCCTCGTAAGAGAGTTCTACAATGATTTGAGTAGAGGAGAGGGAGGTTTAGTAAGTATGTCAGAGGAACAAGAGTTGTAATCACTACTGAGACCCTTGGAAACTTGTTAGAGATGCCACTATTGGGCTAAATGAGTGTCAGCATGATGATCAAAGTGGTGCCCTATCTAGGATGCTTGGGAGAGAGGTATCTGAGTTTGAGGAGATTATGGCAAATCAACTGAACTTGGAACTCAGGCTACTTCATAACATCTGCGGAGGATCTTATTTCCCAAAATAGGCCGATTTGAGTATGTCTCAGAGCGAGACATTTTGCTAATGGATTGCATCATCACTGGGCGGCCAGTAAATTTAGCTGGAATGATGATAGGCTATATGGCAGAGGCAGCTACCAAGAAGAGATCCACATTGCCATATGGTATGATTCTGACTTTGGAATTTAGAAGCCAAGGTGTGTTGATCATGGATAATGAGCCACTGAGGAAACTAAGGCATATAGACTACTACAGTGTCTCTACCATTCACCGTATGGGCTTCAGAAAGGTAAATGGTATTTGGATAAAGAGAGGACAGGAGGCCAGTGTTGAGGAGGCCAGAGTTGAGGAGGCCAGAGCAGAGGACATCTCTGACCCATCTATTGTGGGACTATCTACAGCTGGACCTTCTGAGGCTGGACCAAGCACATACTCTTCACCTCCACCTCAGACAGCATTTGTATCTGGGAGATTTTCATGTGCAGATTGGTCAGCTCAGAGCATTATTAACTGAGTATGACAGTCAGAGAGAGATAAGATTAGTCAGATGAGAGATGACATCAGACAGTTTAAGGAGGAGATCAATTCCAGACTGACTTGATTTCATTTTTATTAGCCGCTCTGTAGAGTCCCTTAGTACTGAGCTTCAAAAGATTTTTGAAAGGCTGGAAGGATCGCAGATGGATCTAGAGCTTATCTAGATGCTACTGGATAATTAAAGAAAGATATAGACCTTGCTGTTGCTCAAATTGAGGGTTGTCTTGAAGGCTTTAAGAAATCACAGAAAGATGAGATTATGGAAATGATAGGTCATCTTAAGAAAATTGTCTACAAACATGTTTGATTGACCTTCTATTTCCTATAGTGATACCCTATCTAAGCCTATCCTACCCTAACCTATTAGAAACCTAATATTAGCTTTTCTTATTCTAGTTTGTATCTTAGGATTTCTAGTTTACTATACTTTGTTAGCTTGTATCTAGGAATTTCTAATTGATATGGTACTTTACTGTGAATGTATTTTAATAGACATATGTAATGCATCTTGAATTGAAATACAATTATCTTGGTAATTGAAATGAAGTTTACTATTCTATGATTGAATGAACCAACAACCTCGCTCTGATAACCTACATTATTTTTTAAACTCACCTTATTGCTGATAACAAAAAAGGGGAAGAGAATTTTGTATATGCATAAAGGAGAGAGAGAGAAAGAAAATAGGGAGAGAGAATGAAAGAATATAAGATTTCAATATATTTTAATCAATTGGCATATCTCAAAAAGGGAGAGAAATTGAGAGAAATTTTGAGATGGAGAAAAATTTATAAATTCTAATCAATTGGTATCAAATCAATTTCAGTTTATTTACATGTACCTTGCATAGGGGGAGTTATTTAATGCAGGGGGAGCTTAATGATTTTCTGCGTAAAGTTAAATCATCTTGATTGCTGTTTATAATAGAACTCAAGTATGTTTCTAAAGTTCATTTTGAAACTTGGCATCAAATTCTCTGTTAGAAGTTTTAAAGCTTTAACAATGTCTATAACGCTTATTTCAAATGAATCTTTAATGCATATACTCAAAGTTTTTGTCATCATCAAAAAGGGGGAGATTGTTGACCCAATTATTGATTTTGATGATTAACAAAACTATTTGAGTATAACATTTGAAGTACTAAAGATTTTGGTTAAGTTTTTCAGTTTATGATTTGATTTATTAACCAAAATCACAAGACAAATCAAGTTCTAGTTCGAATCTAATGTCAAGGTAAGATTGCAGACATTAGAGTCGACACATGGAATCGCAGAGTCGACTCCGAAAATCGGCACAAACTTTAGAGTCGACACCTGGACTGTTAGAGCCGACTCCAACAGAAAGACAGAACGATGGTTTTTCTAGTCATGACGTAGCGTCGACACCTGGACTGTTAGAGTCGACTCCAGAGGATTTTTGTGTCGACCCCAGAAAAGTCAGAGACGACTCAAGATCGAGCAGATTGGGGATTTTCGATTTAGAGCCGACTCCGAAAAAGTTAGAGTCGACTCCAGATTGTCAAAAAAGACTCCAAAACTGTCAGAACGTCTCTAAACTTTATTTTTATCCTTTTTAATCCCAACGGCTATTACCTTATTTGGTTCTAATCCTTCTTACACTTATTTCTAGCGGATAGTTTTCAGCTATTTATGAATTAAGAAGGGTCTATAAGAAGGGGTTTTTGTTGTATCCGAAAAAATAACAAGAGGGGAAGACAAGAAGAGAGGAAAAACAGAGAAATAAGAAAAACAAGAGTGAAATTCATTAGAAAATCAGAAGAGAAAAGAGGAAAGATTCGAAAGGAAAGATTATACTGATTTCGCAAAAAAGAGAGAGATTCCTAGCTTTCTTAGTTCCATTTTGAAGAAATCTCAAAAGAAGAAGCAAGCCCTAATTTTCTGATCTTCTAAGCTTCAAGAGCATACTAAATGAAGATCCACTCAAGAGAAGAAAAGAAGCAAGCCACCAAGATCTGCAAATCAGCTTTGATTCCTATCTCTTTATCTTTGTTCTATCATTGTATTGCTCATTGGAGGAGCTCTTGATTTGTAAAATGTTATTGTTTGCTGGGTCAATCAGGGGATTGATTCAGTTGAGGTTGTTAGCCTTGTGCAAGCAGTTGCTTGTGTTGTTGTGTGCTGGTGAGCCTTGAAAACCAGCTGGGTTCGTTGTGCATCCGGAAAAACAACAAGTTCGAGTTGTGAGCTTGTAAAACAACTCTGCTGTAATCAGATTGATTATAGTGTGGACCCAAAGGTACTTGGGAGTGGATGTAGGAGTAGGTACATCAAACCACTATAAAATTCTCGTGTTTGCAGTGATTGTTTCCTTGTCTCTAACTCTCTATCTATGCATACTCTGTTTTAATTCGTGTACATCTAAGTTTTCACTGGGGGATTGTTTTTTAAAAGGAGTTTAATTTTTAAAAAATCCAATTCATCTCCCCTCTTGGGTTACTATCTGGACCAACATCTAGGATATGAAAGCAGTCCTTAATAACATATGCATAGTCATTACGTAATATTATATGTAAAACAATGCTAATATACAAGGGTATGCAAAGAGAGATATGTAAAGTACCTCAAAAATAATATCTTTATTATTCTTTAGAGAGTGTTCTTATCTTAAAACTTTTACCAGCAGCTTAAAAAAATATACAAACCATATATAATAATTTTGTGAAACCTCAAATTTTTGCTCTACCATCCAAGCATGTAAACTTAATCCTTGAATGCATAGTGAAACCTTTCATTCCATTGCAGAAATTCCTCTCGCTGCCAAAGTGAAACGGCAATGCGCCCAACCCCATCGCCAAGAAAGCCATGCCACGTGTCCTCCACAACGGACCCTTCCAATCGTGTTCTCTACGAATTCCCCCCACCACCGTCATCTAATCCCACCAGCCTCTCCCTCTCTTACCTCACGGTCACGGAGCTCCTTTCCGGTGTGCGGTGTTGCAAGGGTAGGGCCATTTGGCTCGCAGTTCATTCTTCCCACATACATCATCCCTTCACCTGAACTCCACCACCATTTTAAACGCTTCCACTCTCCTCCTCTCTCTCGCTCTCTCTCTCTTATCTATCTCTCTCAATGTCTCAACAAGGAGGAGGAGGAGGAGACGCAGGGGAGCTAGAGGGGCTAGAGGCGTTCCTCTGGAAGGGCAAGCCATGGGAGTTGTTTGACTCAGACGACTCCGGCGGGGGCCACGGCGTGACGGCCATGAAGCCGCCGGAGATGAGCTCGAGTATTCCCTCTGCCCCGGCTTCAAACAGCCAGCCGGGCCAGGGCCCCGTGAAGCGGGCCTTGGGTGAGGGGTCGAAGAGCTCGTCCTCCAAGGGCGGGGGCCAGGAGGGAAAAGGTGGCGGCGAATCGGAACATGAGATGTACCTACGGAGAGAGAGGGAGAGGAGGAAGAAGATGAGGACCATGTTCACGAATCTCCATGCCCTCCTCCCTCATCTGCCTGAGAAGGTGCTTTTTTGTTCTCCACCTACATTAGATCGCTTTTCCTTCTTCTTTTTTTTTTTTTTTGGTTTTCTTTTGAGAAATTGCACCATGTTTCTAAGAAAGAGTAGAAAAGGGAGAAGAGGACTTGGAGGAAGAAGAAGAAAAGCGATACCGTTCCACTGACGGTGGTGCTTGTCGCGGTGCGCACGAGAACGTTCAAGCATGATCGCCTCCTTTTTTTTTCATTTTTTCGAAAAAGAAAAAAGAGAAGTAATGGAAGTAACAAGAACTGAAAAGAGAGATGTCGATCAGCAGATCAAAGTGTTGGTGAAGTCAGCTCCAGAGCCATTAGATTGGCTTCTCTGGCCTCCTCCATCTTTTTCCATATATATTTTGGATTTTGCCGATTTTACTTACTATTTTTCGATAGAAATGTCAGATCTGCACCCTTTTTTTTCTAAAGGAAGTGGAGTGGAGTACATTGAGGTGACTTCAAAAGGCGTAATATATTTCTGTTGGCTTCCATTGAGATGGTCTTTATTTTTTTTGGGCTTCTTAGGAGCTTCTTATCAGACGAACCAACATTCATTTTTTACAGTCCTTATACATCAATCTTTAGCTATTATTCATCACTGATTTCTTTTTGTTTCTCTCTCTCTCCCCTTAAATTTCTCTCTTCCACAGGCTGATGAAACCAGCATCATCGATGAGGCGATCAGCTTCATCAAAAAGCAGGAGCTATACGTTCAGCAGCTTGAGAAACTAAAAAAGGAACGGATCCCAGGCACGACCTCCGGCGAATCGTCAGCATTGGGGATGCAGATGAAAGGGATCGAGACGACGACAAAAGAGGCATTCAAGGCAGATCAGGTCAAGAATTTGGCAGTGGCGAACTCGCCCTCGGCTGTCGCCATCCCTCAATACCCCTCCTGCTTCCGGACCTGGATGTCGCCTAACGTCGTGCTGAACGTGACCGGAGTGGACGCCCACATCAGCATCTGCACCGTCAAGAAGCCGCGCCTCTTCACGGCCATCGCCCATGTGCTTGAGAAGTATAACATCGAAGTGATCACGGCCGAAATCAGCTCAAATGACTCCAGGAGCATGATCATGATTCATGCCCGTGTAAGTAATCCAAGCACTTTCTAAAATATTTCTTCTCGTTTTCCTTCATTGATACAGATTGCAACTTCTTCTGCATAAAGATAAATAAGATGAGAATAGGAATTTTAAATGATACTTGTGCGTTTTACCAATCTTTAATTATCTGCACTGTGTTTGATCTGGAGAAAAATGTCAGTTAAAAAAAAAGATGCTCTAATAATTTCATTCGGATGATCTAGATAGAATTGTTTCAACTTCTGTTCTTCCTCCGCCTACACCAAAAAGAAGGGGAAAAAAAACTCAGCTCCTTCCTAAAATTGTCTTGTGAATAATCGATAATTAATTATGTTTTTAGGGGAAGAAAGAAGAATAATTAGCATGAAAAGGTACCCATGCTGAGAAGTAGTATGTCTGGACAAAAATGGCCTGAAAGTTATTGAAATTCTTTTGAGAAGATAGAAATTTAACTTACAAGGTTATTGAATTAATTCCATTGGTTAGTGATGAAAAAAAAAAGTAATGATAACTTCCAAATTCATATTAGGAATGCCTTGACCTTTGGACTATTATAATTGCTCATTGCAACGGTTTAGCAGCATTGTAAGAAGTATATGAACTGAATTGAATTCAGCAGTAGCTGACAATAAACAAGACTAAACTGTTCTCACTGTGGCTTAATCAGCCATTTATGTTTACTAACATATGTTGTACATTTCTAAATGAGCTTGATTGAATTAGCTTTCATACTACCACTATGGTTCATGGAACAGGTGAGCGGAGTATCGGGTCAATCCCTTCAGATGTTGATGATTGAAAACTTATACAAAAATGCAATTGGCGAGATACTTCTCTGGCTTTCTTCGTGATCATGCCGAAAGGCCTCACGTGCTTCCTCTTTGAGGATAGAGCATGCCTTCAATGGAGTGCACCGAGAGTGAAAAGGCCTCTCACTTGTTATATGGGACTGGGCTTCTTCTTAAGCTGACTTGAGAGTAAAGCATGTGCGTCCTCATTGTTTAGAATTTCTTTATTGTTATGGGTTGTGGTTCTGCCTGTGATTAGTAGCACTGAACTAAACTATTAATGATTGTTAGATGAGACTCTCAGCTTTTTTTTCATGTTGGAACTTATTGAATTAAAACTTAATGCGGGGTAAAATCATCATCACATTGGTTAGCATACGTGGTAATAAATGAGGCTTATTTCTGAGTTTTGGCGAGCTAACGTCATATTCAAAAAAAGATAAGCTACACACCTGCTATCACCATACCTCGGCAAGGCCGAGCAAATTCCATACCTTGGCAGGACTAAGCTATCTCTGAACCTCGATAGGGCTGAGCTATCTTTGTGCCTCGCAGGACCGAGCCTCACCCTCTCAAACACGAGCGTCGTTGCTGCCTCGTACCTTGCCGGATATCCTAGAAGATAAACTGCTCTGATCACTAAGATCTTGGAGTAAGTTTACCAAAATGGAGACGGAAGCCAAATACAATGCTTTGCTTATGATAAGGGAATTTTGAATTCCTGATAAGGCGTCCATCAGCCTCTTCAACCGTCAATCCCCATAATCGATGAGATTTCAATCGTATTAGCTTCCAACTTCCTAAAATGTGCCCAAAAAATTTGGTAACAACTTACCATGCATCTCGGCGGCGCCTAAATACTATACCCAAGAACCCCCCTAGGGAAGCACCCGAATACAATTCTAAGCCTCCACAACTTGGGGTAGAGGTCATTTCAGCATAAGCAAAGCATCAAGGGGCAACTATTGCTAGCTCAAGCCTAACCTAATAGGATCATTCAAGGCTTGAACCTAGCCAACCTGTGCTCTTCATATATTATTAGTTCTATAATATATAAAATATATATTTAAATAAGGTTAAAAAAGAGTTGGTTGGTGCCTTGGTCTGCTTTGGCACTTATTGAGAGATCTTTTGCTTGACTTGATTTTTAAGGCCTTTATATAAAAATTATATGCTCGGATCAGGTCAAACCATGTTTGATCTATTTTTTTTAAGCTTGAGCTCAACCCAAAATTGTTCTTGCAATTTCAAGAAGATGTCTATTTTTTCGTTCAGCAACTCAATTATGAGATGGCGTATCTGTATAAGAAGTTTGATGAATAATGCCATGTTGAACCATATAATTTTAAAAGATTCTGATAAATATTCCTTAGCATTAGCCCTTCTTAAAATATGTAGAGGCATATTAAATTGAGTTTTTATTTTCTCATAAAAAGTAGTAAAATAAGAAAATAATTCTGAATGATTTTTCATTAAAAATAACCATGTCATTCGAAAATAATCATCAACAAAGAAAACAAAAGATTTAAACCTACTTTTAGACTCAATAGGACAAGGATCCCAATCATCAAAGTGAACTAACTCAAAAGGAGCACTAGCTCTTTTATTGACTCTGGGATTAGAACTCAAACGATGATGTTTGGCAAGTTGACAAGAGTCACAATTTAATGAAGATACGCTAAAAAATTAAGGATAAAGTTTTTTTAATATAGGCAATGAAGGATGACCCAACCGACAATGTGCTTCAAAAGGGGTTACAACTTCAGAACAAGCAACACACTTTATTACTTGTGTATCAAGAATGTAAAGGCCTTCAGACTCATGTCCTTTATCAATAATTATCTTCATCATAAAATTTTAAAATAGACAAAAATTAGGATAAAATGTGATACAGCAATTATGAGAACGAGTAAGTTTACTGATGGACACTAAATTAAAATATAAGTCAGGTAAACTTAAAATAGATTTCAAAGTAATTGAGGGCATTGAAATAATTGTACCAAACCCTAAAATATGAGATGTAGATCCATCTGCTAAAGTAACAGTAGAACTAGAAGCATGTGACATAAAAGAAGAAAATATGCTAGAATCACCTATCATGTGATCTATGGCACCAGAATCAATGATCCATTTGGAAGACGAGGAAACAAGACATGTTTTCATTTTACCTGAATCAACGATGGCAGTAATAGGAGTAGATGAAGACTTTAAAGAATTTTGATACTATGAAAAGTTGGCATACCCATCTGTAGATATTAAAATGGACTCATAAGCATTATTAGTAGAGGCAACATGGATTGACTAGTTTGATTGATTCTTGCACTGCAACTTTCTACAATCTTTCTTCACATGTTCTGGCTTATGACAATAGTAACATATAACACCCCCATATCTTGTTCTCAAGTAGTAAGATTTTGATCATAACTACTTGAGTCTTTTCCTCTATTAAAATGTCTATATGATTGTCTTCTAGATTCAGAAGTGCGGCTGACAAGAGCACTATTAGGCTGAGCAGAAGCTATATTTTCTATGTCGAGTACCCTACTAAAAGATTCTTTCAAAGATGATGTCTTAGGGCTAGAAAGAGTTTGCGATTTAGTAGCCTCAAACTTAGAAGGAAGGCTAGCTAAGAAGCTCATAACTACCATCTTTTCTTTCTGAGCTTGCTGAACTTTCACATCAATACTAAATGGAAGTAGCATATTAAGTTCCTCATGAATCTTTTTAAAATCCTTAAAGTAGTCAGTGAGCGATCTATCACCTTTTTCTGCACGATAAAAGGCTTGGCATACCTCATAAGTGCGTTTGATATTTTTCTTGTCAGAATACACAAACTTCAAATAATTCATTAGTTATTTTATAAATTCACAATGATTTATCAAACCAACAACCTTACCATCAATAGAATTACGTATTTGCAAAAATGGACGGGCATCCTCTCTTGGCCTTGAGGTTTTTGAGTCATTAATAGATGGATCATCAGTTAAATGATTATCCATAGCAATACTCCACAAATAAAGTCTAACAATTTTACTTCAATCTAAATAATTAAATCTATTAAGTTTATGTTATGTAATTTTTGACATCATAGGAACCACATTAGATACAACAATAGACTTCTTTTCCTTCATATTATCAAATATCAGCCAAATAACAGAGCCAAAACTATAACAAAGTTAAAAATAATAAAAGAATTCGAATATGTCCCAATATAGATTCCACACCGAATAGATGATGGCCCAACAAGTAATAAACTTATTGTGAAAGTTGAGGCAAGTAGAACGAATGAAAAAGGACCAAATTTTAGCAATAAAATTTTGGATGAAGGCTGATGGCGAGTAGCGCTTTCCAGGTGTAGGTGGTGAGAACAAAAAGTTATCGAAAATAGAAACCTAAAAAATCCCTAAAACCCCACTGTTTATATATTTTAGTGTTATAAGTCCGAAAGCTCTGATACCATGAAACACAGCTAGAACTCTAAAAAAGGGAATGAAAAAAGTAATTTCTATGTATTTTTTTATTCATCAATCTTTTAGGTATATATATAAGCCACAAAACCAATGTTAGGAAGAAAAACTAATTACATCAAATTCCTATAAATCAGAATCAAATATATTTACTTTCTATTATAGAAATAAAGTCTACTTTCTATTCTAGAAATGCAATTTATAGCAATCCCTATGAATCGGAATCAAATATATTTACTTCATATTCTAAAAATATAATATGTAACAGGTACCAAATAATTTTTTTAAAATGTAATACTTTTAAATAATCATATAAAATAGTCATTTGCAGGTATGTAGTACCAAATCCATTTTTTATTTTTTAAATGATATATTATGTATCAGTATAGCATTTAAATCCATAATTTTTATACTTTAATAATTCATAAAAATCATGATAAATGGCTTACTTACCTCTTAGCACTAATCTAAGAGTATAAATCAGCTATTTGAGCACCTGGATACTTACAATATTATTTTTTAAATTTTTAATCTCTAGAATCAGTATATCAAAATAATTTTTGAACTCTACTCAATCTAATCCTTGGCCAACTCGGGGCTTGAATATCTTCAAATATATAAGTCCAAATGAAAAAATAAATTTTTTTTAAGAAACTACGATCAACACTGATCCAAACTCTATCTTTCTTTTATTGGGCTTGGCCCAATTTAGGGCCCAAAAAATCAGCCCAAAGGGCTTACTAGGTTGGGTCGAACCCAAGCCCAACACCCCATTTCTCCTTCTCTTTCCTTATTTCTTTCCCCTGTTTCCTCTGTTTCTCCTCCTCCCTGCCCATCACCATCTCCTTGGGCAGCAGCGGCGTGGCTGGTGGGACCCCATCAGATGCCTCCTCAACATTGGTAGGGGCTATTGCCTGCGGCCTTGGCCTGGCCAGGCGGTGAGCATGCTGCCAGGACTAAACTAGTGCGGGAGCTAGTTTTGCTCAAACTATAGAGGAAGGCCATGCAGTGGCCCTCTTTATCCACTCTGGTCGCCTCTAGGGCAGCGCCGGCTCCCTCCCCGTTCTCCGGCAATCAATCGGGAAGCACCAATGCCGATGAAGCCTCAGCATGGCTATGGCTCCTCCTTTCTTTCTTCTCCCTCTTTCTCTCTCTAAAACTCTTGCTTACCTTGTTGGAGCTAGAACAGTGGCGAAGGCGGGCAGAAGAAATAGCCGAAGATGGAGTGAGGAGGGGGCTGGCTCGGCCCCCTCTTTATAGCGGCAAGGAGATGAGCTTGTAGGGGGTGTCGTGTGAAAAGGGGGAGCCGATGCACCCCCTTCTTCGACCAGTGTAGCATGCCGGTCATGCCACCTAAATCGCAGCACCATGCTACGCTCTACAACAGCAGAGCATAGCGTGGTTTGCGCCGCCACATGCTGGTGTGCATAGCACACCAGCTCTCTCTCTCTCTCTTTAATAAACTAGGGTGTATAGGAATATGCTCTGGTCCACCCGCCCAAGTGCTTTCCTTACACGCCGCATCTCGGGTGATATATGACAGCCCCATTTATGTGAACAACTCCATTGATCACCATGACTTCAATTTCTTGAAGAACTTAGCATTGCTTGAGGATACAATTCTTTGCTTTAAGCACCATGCTATTCTTAGTGTTCTTGGAGCCTGAACAAGTTCATTAGTGTTCTTGGAGCCTTCAATTGCTAGGAAGGTTGGTGTCCTCAACCCCGCAGGATCAAATACACTATGGAATTCTCGCACGTGGATGGTCTACTACCCTTGCATTGTTATCATTCTTAGAGTGTTCAATAATTGCCATCTCGGTGGCAACGACAAGCTTGGCATTATTAGCATGAAGTTTACAAGGAGGAGAAGTGTTAGCAGTCATTATGAATTTCCTAAAAAATAGAATTAGTTTTTAATCCTAACAAACTTTGTCTTGAATTTTGCAAGCTCAATAAAGACATTACTCCCAATATGTTACAGACAAGGATGTGGCTCCTAATACATGTAGAAGTCAACTTCTAATCTTTGTAGAATATGAATTTTAATCCTTGAAGAATATGACTGATCTTTTTTGTTTATAAGAATATATAACTTTTGCCTTAGGATGCACAGAAGAGCTAAAGAGTTCAGAAGAGATGTTCGAATTCTATGAGGCATATGTGGGTTTAGTGTATGAGAGAGACTTGAGAGAGAGAGAAAGAGCCAAAGATAATCTTTTGACTTGTTATTAATTTTAATATATAATTTTCTTTCTCTAATTAAGATTTTTTTTCTTTCACTATTATTAATTAATTTACATCAGTGCTACATGGATCTCATATCAGTAGGTTTAATCTACAAAGAAAACATGCCATTCTACGGAAGTAGATATTTTTCATCTAATTTCACAAGATGTAATACCATTATATGATCTAAAAGGAGCAATTTTTATACTAAGAAATATAAAGGAACATTTATAACTTTTCAGGAGTTAAAAAATATGGTGGAAGAACGAGCTCTCTATAATATACCTTTAGTGGGAAGTGGAGAAACTTTGTTGAAAGGGTTGACTTATTTTGCCAAAAATTCATTTATTTCACTATGAAAAAAGATGTCACATGTGTATGCATTAAATGAGAGAGCTCTCTATATTATCGCTTTTGATAAATGTTTGCCCAAGTCATTATGGACCCAACAAACAACGAATTCAAGATAACATCTTTTTCGCAATGAAATATGACATAAATTTATCATTGATAAAGAAATCGAACTGCCATTATTTCTATCCGATATTGCACCCGAAGACAGCTCACATATTTGAGGATAACAATGAGACATCACAAAGGAAAAGCTGAAAGTTTCATAAAACAACCATTATTAATAGTCTAATTAACGACTTCTAATCACAGCCGGCAGAACTAGAACCTATACCTACGAGCAAATACCAAACGGTACTAAGGACAAACACATGACCTATTCTAGCCCTTCTCTCTTATGGTGCAGTCCATAAAAGGCATGCTCTATCCTCAAAGAGAAAGCATACATGAGGCCCTTCAGCACGATCACGAAGCAAGGAAAGTATCTCGCCAACTGCATGTTTGTACAAGTCTTCAACCATCGATATCTCAAGGGATTGATCCGATACTCAGCTTGCCTGTTTCATGAACCATAGTGGTAGTACGAATGTGTAAGATATGTCAATAAACAGAAATGGCTGATTAAGTCACAGTGAGAATGGTGTACGTGGTCTTCGTATTCTTCTTACAATGCCGTCCGGCCATTATATTTCACTGCGCAATCATTATAGTCAAAAAGGTCAAGAAATCCCTAGCCTGAATTTTAAATTTATCATTAGTTTTTTGTTCATCACTGACCAATTCAAGTATCACTGACCAATTCAAGTAATTCTGTAACTTTTGAAGTTATAATTTCAATATTCTTGAAAGAATTTTGTTGCTGCTAAAATCTTGTCCTTCGACTCGGGCGCATTCGGGCTTCGAGATGGGCTTCCTTCTAGGCGGACCTGCAAAACAGTCCTCACACGAGAGGCGTTAGGGGTGGCCCTCTGCGGAATACCCTTCGACATTCAAGTCAGTGGAGATCGACAGTCAACAAAAATGAGGAGAAGACTCTCACTGAAGAGTCTCTCTTAGGGCTCTGAGCAGAGCGGTAATGGCGGAAGCGAAGGCAGAGAGAGGGGGAGAGAGAATCAGTGGGAGAGTGTGCACATGAGAGATGGCATACCTGAGGGGGTCTGAGGTTGTGGTGTTTATAGAGGATCACCTGGTTGCTTGGGAGCGTTGTGGGTCCGAAGGCCGTTGAGATCTGAATCTAGTTTGTTATGAGATCGATAGGATTCGTATCTGGTTAGTTAGAGGATCGACGGCTGGGAGAGCTTGTTGACATCTCGAGATTTGGTGGGGGCATAGGTGTTAGGGTTTAGACCTTGATGAATAGCAATGGGATTCCCTGTTGAACAAGAACTAGAACTAAGGATTTCTAATCCTGTTAGGTTTAGACCTTGATGAATAGCAATGGGATTCCCTGTTGAACAAGAACTAGAACTAAGGATTTCTAATCCTGTTAGGTTTAGACCTTGATGAATAGCAATGGGATTCCCCGTTCAACAAGAACTAGAACTAAGGATTTCTAATCCTGTTAGGTTTACTTCTTGAAAAAAAAAGGAGGAAGATAGGGAGGAGAAAGAAAGGGCTGCCGCCCTATGATGAGAGAAGGGAATTTTTGGGAGAAAAGAATCTGTTCTCTATTCCATCCAAACCCTAGAGACTAGAGTTTAAATACATCCACGAAGTGGGCCAGGCCCAGACTCAACAAAAAACTCCCATGGACTAAACCAATGAGATTAAACTAATCCCCAAGCCCGTGTATACCCGTGACTTGATTTAATCTCAACCCTTGGACTCAAACCCAGCCCAATACAAGTTAGCCCACCTGGGCCTTGATAGCACCACACCAGGCCCAACAATCTTCACCTTGGTGCTTTCAAGGCCTCAGCACGTCCACTGTGTCCATCAGCTTTAACAACGAAATACACTTTTGAAAACTGTCCCGTGGAAGAACCTTAGTCAGTGCATCTGCTGGATTTTCTTTGGTGTGTACCTTCACCAGCTCCACCTCACCATCTTCCACCAGCTCTCTGATCCTGTGGTATCTGAGGTCAATGTGCTTCGTCCTGGCATGATAGACTGCATTCTGCGCAAGCATCAGAGCACTCTGGCTGTCACTATGCACCTGGACAACCTTCTGATCAAGTCCCATCTCCAGCATCAAGCCCTTCAGCCAAAGAGCTTCCTTTGCTGCCTCTGTGATACCTATGTATTCTGCCTCCGTGGTAGATAAGGCTGTGATGGGCTGCAGACATGATCTCCACGATACTGGACCACCAAACAGGCTGAACACAAAGCCTGTTGTGGATCTCCTAGTGTCCACATCTCCACCAAAGTCTGCATCCACATACCCATATAACTGCCCATGAGCCTCCTTGGATAAGTTGGATCTCTCAGCATCTTCTTGCTGTCCATAGCAAATATCAACCCCAACTGTACCTACCAAGTACCTGAAGATTCCCTTTAGTGCTCGCCAGTGCTCCCTGCCAGGGTGCGCCATGAACCTGCTCACCTGGCTCACTGCATGGGCTATGTCTGGCCTACAACATACCATGGCATACATAAGGCTCCCAACACCAGAAGCATATGATACCTTCTCCATCTCCTGAGCCTCCACCTCAGTCTGTGGTGACATGGTATTCGATAAGGAAAAATGTGCTGCCAAAGGTTGTGCTGTCGGTTTGGCATCCTTCATCCCATATCGCTCTAGAATCTTTTTAATGTAGCCACCCTGACTCAGATGCAGCACACCTTTGGATCTATCTCTGATGATTTCCATCCCTAGGATCTTTCTGGCTGGCCCCAGATCCTTCATCTCAAACTCCCGAGACAAAGCTATCTTCAGTTCCTGTACAGCCTTCTCACTCTTGCATGCTATCAGCATGTCATCTACATACAAGAGTAAGTACATCCTAGACCCATCATCCAGAGATTTAACATACACACAAGAATCATACTCACACCTGGAAAGTCCAATGCTCCTAACATAAGTGTCAAATCTTTTGTACCACTGCCTCGGCGACTGCTTCAGCCCATACAGAGATTTCTTCAGCAAACAGACTTTCCCATCTGATCTTGGTTCTCTAAACCCTGGTGGCTGCTCCATGTAGATGCTCTCCTCCAAATGATCATGGAGGAATGCTGTCTTCACATCCATCTGCTCCAGCTCCAAGTCCTGAGCTGCTACAATACTCAATAATAGTCTGATGGAAGTGTGCCTGACAACTAGAGAAAATATCTCACCATAATCGATGCCTTCTTTCTGAGAGTATCCTTTGGCCACTAGTCTTGCCTTATACCTGATACCCTCTTGTTCTGAAGCTCCTTTCTTGCGCTGATAAACCCATTTACAACCAATGGGTTTCTTTCCTTGTGGCAGCTGGACCACCTGCCACGTATTATTGCTGTGAAGAGACTGCATTTCCTCTGCCATAGCATGGATCCACCTATCTCTATCCTGACTTTCCATAGCCTCCTCATAGGTGAAAGGGTCTCCATTCGCTGTCACCAGGGCATATGACAACGAATCCTCAAAGCCGTATCGAACTGGTGGTCGCACGTTCCTCCTGGGCCTTTGCTGTGCGATCCCAGTATCAGTCCCCTGTCCAGCTGCATCCTGCTGAACTCCCTGGCTTCTACCCCCTCTGTCAGTCCTCTCCACCTGAATCTCAAATCCTCCTGGTCCACTAGCAAATGGCACAACTGTATAGGAGGTTGTCTGACTAGTGTTACCGTGTTCTACCTCCTGTAGTCCCTGCTATGCATCCATGCCACTTTGCAAGGGTGATTATCTCCAAGAGTCACATTCCCCTCCTCAACCTCTGTGTAAGTACTGAACCACGACCGGTTGGGAGTGTAATGATGAGAACAGGCTGAATCCAAGGTCCACATCTCTGTGCTGTGCCTGTGATCATCTGATACAACCAAGAGATCATCCTCCACCTCCTGATCTGCAACTGTACTCACTGACTCAGATCCTCCTTTTTCTCCCTTCTGATTTTTCCACTTAGGACAATTCTTCTTAAAATGTCCTACCTCTCCACACTTATAACACTTCAACTCTCTCTTGCCTTTTCTGGACTTTGATCGTCCTCCAGACTTACTTCTGTCCCTGCCCCTACCTCTGCCTGTCCTTTCCCCAACTGATAGACCCTCCTGGGGAACAGCTTCCTTGGTCATCTTCTCCCTCTGCTCATTCGTCCGAAGCACCGAGACAATATCTTCATAAATTAATGTCTCCTTCCCATAGAGCAGTGTTGTGACCAATGAGTCATAAGACGTGGGCATTGAACATAAAAGCAGAAGTGCTTTATCTTCTTCCTCCATCTTGACCCCAACATTCAGAAGTTTATTGCTCATCTGGTCGAATATCTGGATGTGACCCAGCACATCTCCACCTTCTGACATCCGAAGGCTGTAGAGGCGCTTCTTCAACATCAACTTGTTGCACATATTCTTTCCCATATAGAGGGTGTGCAACTTCGTCCAGAGTCCCTTCGGGGTCTTCTCCTCCAGCACTGAATAGAGGACTGAATCCGTCAGACAGCCCCTGATCATTGAACATGTCTTCTTCTCCAATGAAATCCACTGCTTGTCTGTCATCCCATCTGGCCTTTCCTCCAAAACCAGATCTAAACCCTGCTGCACAAGGAGGTCCTCTACCCGGACTTTCCACATGGAGAAACTTCCCTTCCCATCAAACTTCTCAACCTCTATTTTTATGCTACTCCCCATGGCCAATTTCAAAAATAGCACAAAAATAAATTTTATAAAATAGAGAAGTACCTTGACGAGATTCTGTTGAAATTATTTCAACTCCTTGAAGGCCTCCAGATTACTCCTTGAACCAGGCTCTGATACCACTTGTTAGGGTTTAGACCTTGATGAATAGCAATGGGATTCCCTGTTGAACAAGAACTAGAACTAAGGATTTCTAATCCTGTTAGGTTTAGACCTTGATGAATAGCAATGGGATTCCCTGTTGAACAAGAACTAGAACTAAGGATTTCTAATCCTGTTAGGTTTAGACCTTGATGAATAGCAATGGGATTCCCCGTTCAACAAGAACTAGAACTAAGGATTTCTAATCCTGTTAGGTTTACTTCTTGAAAAAAAAGGAGGAAGATAGGGAGGAGAAAGAAAGGGCTGCCGCCCTATGATGAGAGAAGGAAATTTTTGGGAGAAAAGAATCTGTTCTCTATTCCATCCAAACCCTAGAGACTAGAGTTTAAATACATCCACGAAGTGGGCCAGGCCCAAACTCAACAAAAAACTCCCATGGACTAAACCAATGAGATTAAACTAATCCCCAAGCCCGTGTACACCCGTGACTTGATTTAATCTCAACCCTTGGACTCAAACCCAGCCCAATACAAGTTAGCCCACCTGGGCCTTGATAGCACCACACCAGGCCCAACAATAGGCTCCAGGGCTCTATGCCACTTTCAGATATGATTCCTGTTTAGAATCTTACTATTTTAAGCTTTTTCGCGTTGAATTCCGCAGAGGTGTAGGTATCGCTCGGGCTAGGCCGAGTGATAGAAGAGATCGGCTAGAAAGGCCAGGTGATGGGATGGCTCGGTTAGGGCCAAAAGACGATAACTTGGCTCGAGGGGCGGAGAGACGATAGCTCGGTTCGAGGGGCCGAGAGATGGTAAACGATAGCTCGGCCGAAGGGGCCAAGAGACGATAACTCGGCTCGAGAGTCCGAGAGACGATAGCTCGGCTCGAGGGGCTGAGAGACGATAGACGATAGCTCGGCTCGAGAGGTCAAGAGACGATAGCTCGGGTTGAGGGGCCGAGAGACGGTAGACGATAGCTCGGCCAAAGGGCCGAGAGACGGTAGATGATAGCTCGGCCGAAGGGGCCGAAAGATGATAGCTAGACGGTAGACAATAGCTCGGCTCGAGGGGCCGAGAGACGAGAGACGATAGCTTGGCTCGAGGGGCTGCGCCTTGGGAACCCTTGGCTCGGTGGGGGCTAAGGCGCTCCGACCTACCGAGGTTGACTTATCTCTGGCGGGTGTCGTACAGTGGGTAGAAATCAAGGCTAGCTTTAGCCATGAACACGATTATTGATGCATAGCGATTTTACCCCTCAATAAATTTCAATAAATTTTAGGTCAACTTTGTCCAGACATACTGCTACTAATTACATCAGCATGGGTAACTTACGGTACTTTTAGTAAGAAAAATTTATAACCTAAATCAAGGAAAAAAATCAAGAAGAAATATTTTAGAAATTAGTGCTTAGATTACTCACATTGGCTTGAATCGTGACCATGGTCGTGCCGTCATTCGATGAGATATGGGCCGAGACCGCTTCAAGGTTATACTTCTCAAGGACTTGGACGACGGCCGTGAGGAGGCCCGGCTTCTTGGCAGTGCAGATGCTGATGTGGGCGTCCGCTCCGGTCATGTTCAGCACCATGTTAGGCGACGTCCAAGTGTTGAAGCTGGAGGGGTATTGAGGGATGGAGACAGCCGTGGGCGAGTTCGCCACTGCCAGGTTCTTGGCCTGGTCTGACTTGATGCCTCCTTTGTCGTCGTCTCGACCCCCTCCTCCATCTGCATTCCCACTTCTGCCGGTTCGGCGGAGGTCGTGCCTCGGATCCGTTCCTCTTTCAGTTTCTCAAGCTGCTGAACGTTTTCCTGCAGCTTTTTGATGTAGCTGATCGCCTCGTGGACAATGGAAGTTTTATTAGCCTGTGGAGGGAGAGAGAGAGTGAGAGAGAATAGTCCGATAAGAAGATCCATCACAATGCATGACCATCTCCATTTTTTTTCCCCCATTAACTACAGGCGTAGATTTCTATTGAAATATAGTAGAATCGGCAAAATCCAAGGTAAAGACGAAACGAAAAATCAACTTGGGAAAAGAAAAATGGACGCCAGAAAAGCCGATCTAAGTTGGACGCCACCGAAACTTGGATCTGCTGATCGACGTCTCTCTCCTTGGTACCTGTTACTTCTCTTAAAACAAAATCGAGATGAAGAAATCACGCTTGTATGCTCTCATGTGCACCGCGATATGCACCACCGTCAGTGAAATAGCGCTGCTCTTCTTCTTCTTCATTTTCTAATCTTTCTTAGAAACCAGGAAAATAAAAGAAAGAAGAAAAACAAATCTTATGTGGATGAAGAACAAGCACCTTGGCAGGCAGCTGGGGGATCGAGGAAGGCATGGAGATTCGAGAACATCTCGCTCATCTTCTTCCTCTTCTCCCTCTCGGCCCGTATGCGCTTCTAATGAAACGATTCGCGGCCACCTTTTCCCTCGTGTCCCCTGCCCTTGGAGGGCGAGCTCTTCGACGCCTCACTGGAGACCCACTGGCCAGAGGGATCATTCGAGCTCGACTCGGGTGGCCCCATGGCCGTCTTGCGGTCGCTGCCGCTGGAGCCGTTGAGTTAAAGAACGCCCACGGCTGGGCAATCAGAGCTTAATTTATTTATAAATTGAAGCGATGGCAAGCGCCTGATGGTTGTCGTTTCTAAAGCCCTAGCATTTCTTTAAATTTTTTGGTTGAACCATCAGCCAATTTTATTAGTCATAAAAGAATTCATTTGGCCCTTTGTAGCTTCTTTCCAAAAAGAAAGCATCTGGCTCACTATGTTTTAAAAATTCTTCAAATAAATAAGTATATATATATTTTTTATTTTTCCTCCTCTTTTACTTTTTATTGGTTGCATTTGCTTTTCATTATCAATATTAAAATACACATTACAATCTAAACTTATATTAGATGTGGAGCACTCATTAATTGATATAGAAAAATTATTTATTGGTAAAAAAATATTTTTAAAGCAGATTGGATCAAGGTTCCAAAATTATATTATTAGAAATTTTAAAAATTTCTGAATTTAATCTTAAAAATCAATATTGATACTGTTTAAAGAATATCAAACTAAAGCATAGTTTGTTGTGTCAGGAACTATTTTTCTTTTCTTATTTATTGAAATATTCACCTCAATTAGGCATCCCATACTTTGAGATTTTTTTATTTGATTTTTTATTTTCTAAAATTTGTAGGGTGTTTAATTTAAATTTTTATATGAAATTAATTCTATTAAAATATGACAAACTGAATATAAAGCCACACCCTATAAATTATTAGGTAGCCTAGAATTTACTAACATAGTATTAATTATAATTAATAATGTTTGATTTTTCTTTTCTAATACTCCATTAGACTAAGGTACATATAAAGGTGTTACTTCATGCTTAGTTCTATCCATTTCACAAAATTCATTCATTTTAGTTGAAACATATCCATCACCTCTATCTATTGGTGGGTTGGGCTCGGGTTTAGGTCGGACTAGACCCAAAGTCAGGCCAACTGTTGCTTGCTCTAGCCTGACCTAATAGGATCATTTAAAGCCTGAACGTGGCCCAACCTGCACTCTTTATATATTATTAGTTTTATAATATATATAACATATATTTAAATAAGGTTAGAAAAGAGTTAGTTGGCGCCTTGGTCAAAGCGCTGGCACTTTATTGAGAGGTCTTTTTGTTTGACTTTCTTTTTAAGGCCTTTATATAAAATTATATATTTGGGCCGAATCAAACCAAATTCATTCTAATTTTCTTAAGTTTGGGCTCAGCCCAAAATTTGAATGGGCCTAGATACAAGGCTCGACCTGGGCCCATAGGCTAAAATTTGTAACTTGAGCCCAAACATTTTCAGGTCAAGCTCCGGCAAACCTACAAATTGCTCGGCCCAGCCCATGGGTTGCTCAACCCACCCCTACTTCCATTGGACCACAAAATTTTAATTTCTTTTTCAATTGATTTTCAACTTAGCTTTATGAAATTTAAAGTTGTCAAATAATTATTTTTTGAATAGATTAGATAAACATAAAAATATTTTAAATGATCATCTGTACAAGAAATATTTACTTTCATGTATCGAGACATTGTTACTATTACATATGTCACTATAAATTAATTACAACAATTTTGTATCATTTTTCACTAATTTGAATGGTTTTCTAGGTTGTTTAACTTACATATAAATTCATGTTTTTTTTAAATTGATTTGAGATTTTAAAATAAATTCTAAAATTATCATTCTTTACTTATTTATATGTCCAAGCCTATCATATGCCATGTATTAGAGTAATCAAAATTTGTGACTGACCTAGGTCAATGAAAAATTTTATTACTGTGACACCGGGTTAGAGAGAGAGAGAGAGAAACCTGACACCCCAACCGCTTTTCAAAGGCTTCTAGTGCCCTCCCATCCCATTTTTCTTTTCTTTCCCTGTCCGCATCCAAGGCACTCCTCTTTCTTCCTGACCACCTCTTTCATCCCCATCATGATGCCGCCTATAGCCTCCTCTTCCTTCTTCATCGACAATCATGCCATCAGCTCTGCTCCCTCTCTCTTCTCTCATCTCTCATTATCAACTGGCGCCGATCTCCCTCTTCCTCCACTATGGTCGCAGTTCTCTCTCCATCTCTCTTAGCTATCATAGCTGTCATGGCTGGGTTCTTGAAGCCGACCACCTACCATCTCTTCTCTTCACGGTCTCCGTCCATTTGCATCCACATTGCTTCTCCCCTCCCCCTGCTTGCCGTTAGCTCGGTTTCACCCTCCCCCATGGGAGAGAACGCTGCTGTCCCCTTCGATGACGCTGCCTCTCTTCCTTCCCTCCCCCTTTTCCTCTTCACTATCGGCCTATTTCGCCCTATCCTCGCCGAGCTCCAGTGATGACATCTTTTATTTCTCCTTTCTCTCTATTGGCTTCTATAGATTCATCCAAGAATAAATGTATGGATCGGATTTACTTACCTTGATGATTCCATGAAGAATTTGAACGATAGGTTGTGATGTTACCCTCTTTCACAATCCGAACTATCCTTCTAGTGTTAGATTCTGATACTCCTTTCAATTTTTCTTATTGCACACAGCCCTTATCTTTCAATATATATACACAAAGGAGCAGTTTCTCCATCGAAGAATGTTTTCCATATAGATAACTGCACATTGGCGGTTATCTATCATGGGCTTCGTGGATAACTGCACATTGGCAGTTATTAATCATGGGTGTCACACGTCACATAGTTTAATATCTTTCACTCGCACATGCAGGGTAAGACCTTCATTGTGAAAAAAAAATGCAATAGAAATCTAAACACCAATTTCATACTAATAGTTGGATAGTGCAACCTAGCGAGTATACCTGCATTTGGGAGCTTAGTATCATGCATCTAGGAATGTCATAGTAGCTCAACCCAAAAAAATTTATATAACTAATAGTTTCAACTCGATATACCCTAGACTCGTTCCTTTTATCAAAACATCTCTAATCCCTCAAAGAACATGTTAAAATAATGTGATTATGTATCCATAATCAAGTCCTAGCTTTTCTTAAGTGACAAGATTGGCCAGTCAATGAATACATCAAATATAGTTTTCCTTTTCTACTCAAAATTTTGCAAGTCATTTTTGGTCGCTTATCTAGATATGTTCCATAGATCGAATCATACATAATCATAGATAACATGCTAAGATAGCAAGACACTAAATACAAATGCCAAATAACAGCAAAAAGTATAAGGGTATTATTGTGAAGTTTTAATTTAACCTCAACCGGTCTCACACAAAGGAGAAGCAGGGATCTATTCTTCCACTACCTTATTTGTCGAATTAGCACACATGGTATGAATCATGTGTTACAGTATTTGTAATTTTTTTTGATGTATGATAAAACACTGTACAAATTTTAGTTCAATCGCTTTCAAGCGCCTAACTTGAATTCTCTAAGTGCTCTCATTCAGCAGGCAATCACTGAGAATTCATATCTAGCTTTCATAGGTTATTTGAAAATGGGCTATTCAATCGATTGTCATATATATATATGTGTGTGTGTGTGTGTGTGTGTGTGTGTGTGTGTGTGCGCGTGTGTGTGTATTTACAATCTTATCTCATACTCTCTATGAGACGACATACCTAAATTATGTCTCATCTCTACTCGCTATCCGAGCGCTAGAGGTGATTGCTTGTGTGAGTAAGTCAATCTTTGAACCTATGCGACATCACTTTGTTGAGCTTCTAACCAAAAATATGATTTGTATACATATATATCTTGATAGAGAACATAACATTTATTTGCATTTATTGTAAAAATAGTACAATATATGTGCTGAACAATATAATTTATATTCTATGCAATTCAAGAGAATCTATATGTTCCATAAAAACATCTCTTAGAATTGGCTTTATCAAAAGATCTTCCACATTTGATGCATAGAGATATATTGTACAATTACGTACTTCTCTTTTACTAATGATGTCTCTAATGTAGTTGTATCTGGTATCAATGTGTTTGGTTCTGCTATGATATTTGGAGTCTTTAGTGAAAGCAATCACTGCTTGATTATCACAATAAATAATGATTGGTACAATACCATCACTTTGAACTTTCAAATTATCAAAAAATCTTCTTAACCAAACAGCTTCCTGTACAGCAGCTGAATATGCAATAAATTTAGCATCCATAGTTGACAGCGCTATGCATGTTTGCTTCTTACTACACCAAGATATGGTACCTTTATTAAGTAAAATGGCATAACCATATGTAGATTTTTGTTGATCAAGATATCCTTCCCAATCAGCATCTAAGTATCCAACAAGAAGCAAATTCGATCCTTGATAACATAGGCAGTAATCCATAGTTCCTTTTAAATATCTCAAAATTCTTTTGATAGCTTTTCAATGTTCTGGACCAGGATTCGATTGATATCGACTAACTAGTCCAACAGCAAAACATATATCCGGACGGATGCACATTATAGCATATATTAAACTCCCAACATCACTTGTATATGGTACAGTAGATATTTGCTTTTGTTCTTATGGATTCTTAGGACACATATTTTGACTCAAAGCTTCGTCCTTTGATATAGGAGTATCCACGGGTTTGCAACTACTCATATTAAAATGTTCTAGAATCTTTTAGATATAATTCTCTTATGACAGAGCCAAAAGTTTATTTGAACGATCTCTTTTAATTTTTACTCCCAGTATGTAATTTGCTTCACCCATTTCTTTCATGTCAAAATTCATGGACAACCATCTTTTAATGGTCATGACATACTCCTTGTCATTTTCAGCTATCAAAATATCATCAACATAAAGAGATAGAATTGCAAATTTATCATTCATCTTTCTAATATAAACACAATGGTCCTCATCAATTATTTTAAAATCATATGTTAAAATTACTTTATGAAATCTGAGGTACCACTGTCAAGATGATTGTTTCAGACCATAAATTGATCTTTTGAGCTTGCAAACTTTGCGCTTTGACCTTTAACTAGAAAACTTATAGGCTGTTCCATGTAGATTTCTTCGTCTAACTCTCCATATAGGAAAGCGGTCTTAACAACCATTTGATGCAATTCTAAATCTAGATGTGCTACTATAGCTAGAATTAAGCGAATAGAGGTAAACCTAACAATAGATAAAAAGTTTTCTCATAATCTATACCCTCCTACTGGGTATAACCTTTCACTACCAGATGAGCTTTATATCTATCAACAGAATCATCCGTCTTATGCTTTATTTTGAGAATCCATTTGTTCCCAATAGCTTTGCGGCCTGATGATAAATCAACCAAATATCCCAAACTTGGTTTAGTCTCATAGAATTCATTTTCTCTTTCAATGCTACTTTCCACTTTTCTTTAGCATGACATTTAAGTGCCTCTTTGACTGTTGTAGGTTCATCATAATCTTGGAGAGCAACTATAAGCCTCGTTTTCAATTTGAAAATATTTTCTAGGAGTTTTAGAACAAATCCTCCTTCATAATTGAGAATCATTGCTTTCACCTATCAAAATTGGTTCAAATTCAGTCTCAACTCTTTCACTCAATTGAGATGGTTGAAGCAATTCTTTATTGCTCTTACTTTCAAGAACAGGATTAAGTACAACTTCTTGAGTGTCAACCATCGAATGACTTGTACCAACCTCTTCTTACTCATCCATCTCATATAAATGAGAACCTTTGTCCATATCATCCTTTTTAGAAAATTGATCTTCAAGAAAAGTTATATCTCGAGACTCAATTTCAGTAAACCTTTTATCAGAATCCTCACCAATAAACACATATCCTTTTAAGTTTTTAGAGTATCGTATAAAAATACATTTCCTTCCCTTAGGTCCTATTTTACCATATTTATGAGAAGTGTCCAAAATGTAAGCTGCACATCCCTAGGGATGTAACTGACTCAAATCAAGTTTTCTACATGTCCATAACTTATAAGGTATGGAGGATACTGACTTAGAAGATACTTGATTAAGTATGTATACTACAGTTAATAAAGCATCTCTCCAATATTATATTGGAAGATTAGCTTATGCCATCATAGACCTGACCATGTCTAGTAATGTCCTATTTCTTCGTTCAGCAACACCATTTGTTGCGGAGTTCTAGGCATAGTCAATTGTCTCATAATTCCTTTATCATTAGACAATTCCTTGAACTATTCAGATAGATACTCTCTTCCTTGATTGGACCTTAAAGCTTTCCTCTTTTTATATAATTGATTTTTTACCTTATTTAAATATCGTATAAAGCAATCCAATGCTTCCGTTTTATAGAAGATCAAATAGACATGGCCATGCTGAGTATAATCATCTATGAAAGTAATGAAATATGAGACTCCATGCCTTGCTCTAGTACTCATTGGTCCACAAATATCATAATGTACAAGTTGCAAAGGGTAATCAGCCCTGTAGGCTATTCCAAATGGTTTTCTATTCATTTTTTGTTTTAAGCAATATTCACAAGTGGGCAGATTAAATTTCATGTTTGATCCCACTAGACCATCAAGAGAAAATCTATTCATTCTATCTTGCCCAATATGCTCTAATCTAGTATATCATAAATTCATCTTGGCATCATCATTGCTAGATTTAGTAAATAAGAAAAAAAAACATCATTACTATTATTGCAATATTTAGTGTTTAAAACTATTAAATCATTCATTAGAAAATCGCAACCATAGTAACTTGTACCAAAAGAGATAGTTACACATTCTACATGAAAAGTTATGCTGTAACCTAATTTCAAAAGAGCAATTACAGAGACCAAATTTCGTCAAATATCTAGAGCATAAAGGATGTCATGTAAATATAGGATCCAACCTTCTTGTAAGTCCAATTTGCATGTACCAATCCCTTTTACTTATATCCTTACATTGTTGCCCAAATAGATCCACTTTGTTCTTCCAGAAATTCGATAAAATTTTACAAACTCATTTCTATCTCTAACAATCCATAAAGGATGCGTTTCAGTAAGCAAAATAGTACTAGAAACAAAAATACTTGATATAGAAGTACAAGAAAAGGAGGCAAGATAAGATAATACCTTTTTAGGCTCAGTGCATTTACGAGCAAAATGACCCAATTTGCCATAATTGTAGCATGTCATCTTAGTCTTGTCTTTCTTACCACCATGCTTTCCTCTGTAGCACTTTTGAAACTTAGTCCTTTTCTTTGGTCCCTGATCAGCCTCTTTTTCTTTATCCTTGCCTTTGTTTCATCCATTATATCTCTTGCGCTTAAAATCAAAAAACTTCTTAGAACTCAGCTTTGCCACATATGCTTGTGCCTCAGGCTTAGCTGCCTCTAGGTGTTCATCTTCAAGTTCTAAGTGACGCACAATATCAGCAAAGGTCTTAATGCTTTCATTATGTGTCATATTAACTTTCATGTATTCCCAACTATTAGGAAGAGACTGGATAATAGCTTGTACTTGCTAATCATCCATGAGGGTATGTCCAGTAGATTTTAATTCCATGATCATATTTGACATGTCCCTTAAATGTTGTTTAATTGATTTGTTAAGGACTTTCTTATAAGTGTCAAATTTGATAATTAGCTGTCTAAGTTTGAAGATAGAAGTTCTCCCAAACTTTTTCTCAAAGCAATCCACATGCTATTAGCAATCTGATACTGCTAATATTCATATACCAAATTATCGGTTATGGAATTGATCATGATTCCTCGTGCAGTGAATTCTTTCTTTTTTCATGTATTATAAGCAGTTAAATCATATCTGAACTGGGCATTATTATCATTCCCCTCAACTTCTTTAGGCTCACACATTACATTATTGATGGCCTCCAAAGCATCACTCTCATCGAGTAGATACTGAATTTTTAATTACCATATGTTATTATTATCACCATTTAACTTCATTCCTTTATTCAGATCAGCAATAATACCCTTAGATGTCATGACTAATCATAGAACTACAGAGAGAGACAAAGGTAAATTCAATATCAATTTATGTTTTATATATATACACATCATTAGTCATAATTCCAAATTAAATTAATCAAAAAAAAACTTTATAAGATATATATGCAAAAGTTCACTATGTTCCCAATCAACATCTATATTCAAATTTAGAATTCATGGGGATTTAATTTGAATTATGATAAATATAATTCCAAATGAGAATCCACTTGAATTTTTTCAATCATGAATGCCGATAAACAAAAATATTTTTGTTATAAACTATACAATGAAAACATATATACAAACACAACAATAAAAACATATACAAGAATAAGAAAAAATAAGTAATTCACAACCAGTTAAAGCGTACCCTTCTAGGGATAGATTGTTCAAAATTTTCCTATCCATAATCACAAGAACCATTTTCCTTAACCAAGGATGGCTTACTGTGGAATACTTAGCAGAATACATATTGGGACTCACAGCTAATACAGATGTTCTAGCTAAGTTTTTTCAAATGTTTGATTCAAGAAATAAGTAAACTAGCCTCTAATAAACTCTAGTTTTTTTATTTAAAAAATCTTTATCATCTGATGTATTGGAAGGCATATGATTAATCACTTTCCTAGAAGCTTTTCAAATTATCTTGTAGACTTCGTGGCAATGTTTCATGCAAAGTTGAATACTTCTCTATATCATTAAGTACATGACTACTATGTGTAATCTCTTATAGCTTGTTATTAACAACCCTGACATGCTCTACAAGTGTCTGTCCATGCAACATTCTATATTTAATAAGATTTGATTTTAAACTTCTGAGCCTTTGCTTTGCAGTCTTGCTTCTCCAAGCTATTGGAATTCTCTTTATGATTGATGATTTAGGGATTCTTCTATCCCTCTTTTCTTTTCTATACCTTTTAAGGATGATCATCCTCTTCAAGCGAGACATGATTCCTTAACATTTAAGGAAAAAAAATTTTATGTCAGGCAAACTAACAAAATCTCAAGCCAAATATTAATTTAATATAGAATGTATAACTATTGCCATAGAAATAGTTTTAGACATACTCATGTCAAAAAAATTATTTAGTTAGTAATTTATTTTATGAAATAGAATTTTTTTTAGAAGGATTCTCAAATTGTTGTAATAAGAAATATATGTATAGACAAAATGATCATGAGAAGGATGGTCAACTTAGATTTAAATTACCCCCTATTTTGCATGGCCCTCACTGTTCTATCTTCTCTTTTGTTTGAGTTATTTTATCCCTTTTCCAATATTTATTTATTTATTTATTTAATGATATTTTTTTAAGTTACCACAGTATTTCTTTGCTTCAGCCATCGTAAACCCACCTGTACCACCACCAGCAACCCTCTCATCCTCCACTGCCGCAGCCGACGTCTGGCGGAGTAGGAAGTTCTTCTTTTGGGGCCTCACCACGGGTATGCCTATAGCTCTGGCACACTTGCACGGGGCTGCTGATATCGTTGCTAAGGAAGGGAAGCATGGTGGTGTACTTGCCACAAGAGCATCTCGAGCTGGTCAGGGACGTTAGTGGCATTGGGTTTCTACATTACGATGTGCCTCCCCACATCTTTAAAAAAGTTTAGATAATTACTTGATATATATATATATATTTATATATATACCAAAAAATGATGGATCACATGCCATATGTGGAATCGGAGAACCGCAAGAAAGTGGTTTATACGTTGATAACAACACTCCATGAGATATCCTCCGTATATCCCCTGCATCTCCTGTCGAATGCTGCCATTCTGATTACTTGCCTAAGGAGGATCGAGAGATGCTTTCATGATTTCCTATGGGCTTCTGTGCAGGATAGTCATGGGATTCACCTCTTATCCTGGGGTTTGGTCTGTATGCCTATCGTTAAGGGTGGTCTCGGGATCCAGTCTTTGATTGTTAGAACAAAAGCCCTTATTGTCAGACATGCTTCGAGATTTCTTCTGGAGCCACGTTGTCTTTGGAGCTCTCTGATGCGCATAAAGGTATGGAGAATGGTCATCTGCCATGCATATTACTCCACCTCGGGGATGCTCCTCTTTTTGGAAGGAGGTCTGTCACTATGGTCAGGCTATCTTGGACAATATCTCGTGGATGATCGGAGATGGTTCTTCGGTTAGCGTTATGCAAGATACCTGGATTTCAGAGCTTCCTCTCTCTCGATGGCCCTCCTTTATTAGTATTGAGACCCCTTCCAGTTTAAGGGTCAAGGACTTGATCTCCTTAGACCCTCCAGCTTGGCATATCCCCTCGGTGACCAGATTTTTCGGTGCTGAGCTTGCCCGGCGGATTTTATCGATGCCTCTTATTCCAGATCGATCTTCTGATGTTAGACTCTGGCAGAGATCCTGTCTCTCTAAGGCTCCAACCAGGGATCTGATGATGATGTTCAGACCTCAGCCTCAGTGCTTGGAGGATGCAACGTGGATTTGGAAGCTTCCTACTATCCCCAGAGTTCAGTTATTTATATGAAAACTTCTGTGGGGCTCTCTTCCTACCTGTGCTCTCCTATCTCGGAGGGGTCTTCCTATTCAGTTGATCTGCCCGTTATGCAGCTTAGAGGAGGAATCTATAGATCATGCAATCTTCATCTGCCCTAGAGCTAGACGGGTCTGGCTTATGATGGGTTATCCTTTTAGACAGAATGACTCGGGCTCCCTGCGCTCTTCTTTCCTTCTTGACCTTCGGAGGTGCCCTCAACATAAGAAAGGTCTCTGGACGGTCACTGCTTATCAGATTTGGCTAACTAGGAACCAGCTTATTTTCTCTGATGACACTATCTCTCTTCACAAGATTGTAAAGAAGATCAGATTATTGGCGGCGGACTGTGCTCGTATTTGTTTGATGTCTCTGGCCACTGGGGATCCCCTGCTGCTTCGGCAGCGAACCGGCATACGATTTTTATCTCTTGGGAGCCCTCCCCTCCAGGGTTTATCAAAATCAATTTTGACGGGAGTGTCCGTGGAAGAATTGCTGGTTCAGCGTTCATTATCCGAGGACCTCATGGTGACTTTTTGGCAGTGAAAGGTTTTGGTACTCTCGACTCCTCTGTCCCCATGACTGAGCTTCATGCGGCTTGGGCGGGTATTTCTTATGCTGCTCGAGTTCTTCATGCTCAGAGGCTTTGTATTGAGGGCGACTCCATGTTGGTCATTTCTTGGATTCAGATGCAGAATTGCCCTCCTGCTCATACTAATCCGATTTTGTTGGACATTTGGGCTATTCTGCGGGAGATTGATTGCGTCCAGACCTGTCATATATACCGCGAAGCCAACTCGGCGGCGGATTGGGTTGTTGCTTCAGTGCACTACAAGAAATTTAAAATATTGCGACGCCAAAATGCGTCGCTATTGCATCGCTATACCATGTTTAGCGACGCAATAGCGACGCAATGATGGCGTCGCTCAACTCCCCGTCGCAATACTCTTTTGTCGCAATTGCGTCGCAATGTTGCGACGCAATTGCGACGCTCTGCGACGCATAAAAATGCGTCGCAATAATAAAAATTAAATTTATAAAAAAAATTAATTATTAAATATTGCGACGCAATTTATTGCGTCGCAATATTTAATAATTAATTTTTAAAAATTAAAAATTTATTAATAAATATTGCGACGCACCAAATTGCGTCGCAATATTTAAAATTAAATTTTAAAACAGAAAAATTTTTTATTAAATATTGCGACGCAAATAAATGCGTCGCAATATTTAATAATAATTTTTTTGTTTTAAAAATTAATTTTAAATATTGCGATGCAATTTGGTGCGTCGCAATATTTATTAATAAATTTTTAAAAATTAATTTTAAATATTGCGACGCAATAAATTGCGTCGCAATATTTAATAATTAATTTTTAAAAAAATCAAATTTTAAATTTAGCGACGCATTTTTATGCGTCGCAGAGCGTCGAAAATTTTTTTTAAAAAAATATTTAAATGATTAAAAATTAAAACGATTAATAAAATTTCGTTAAATCTAAATATTGATACAAACATTTTTCACTCAATCCAAACAATAATAAATTTCAAAAATA
Organism: Calamus simplicifolius; assembly: GCA_900491605.1. Taxonomy (NCBI): domain Eukaryota; kingdom Viridiplantae; phylum Streptophyta; class Magnoliopsida; order Arecales; family Arecaceae; genus Calamus; species Calamus simplicifolius. Next base: position 202,080 of record UESW01004775.1, read on the forward strand.
ATTTATATATTAAAATTTAAAAGTTTTTACAACATAAAAAAAAAATACATCAAGAATCTGAATGATCACGTGAAGGCTGTGGAGGCTGTGGAGGCTGAAGACTCTGCGACAAGCGTCTAAACCATATCCCGCAAATAGTGCATCTCATCTCGCATGTCAGCAACCTCCTGATCCCGGCC